>JADLZL010006530.1:0-132093 GCA_015844335.1 Chrysopogon serrulatus
GGAAATTTGGGATGGAGTTTATTACACCATTGAGCTTGGACCTTGGTTGATAAATACTCCCTCCGTCCTAGGATATAAGCGCGCACGTACTTCAAAATTCAAATTTTGTTATCTTTGACTCAATAATTAGTTTAATAATATAAATTTTTATAGTACAATAGTAATAGCATTAGATTTATCTTCAAAAATACTTTCTAATGATACTTTTATTGTTGTCATAAATTATATACAATAATATAAATTAACGGTCAAAGTATGATTTTGAAGACCGCACCGAGTCAAATTGCGCCTTATATCTTGGGACGGAGGGAGTACTGCTTTCTATAAAATTGTTGACTCAATTAACAAAAGAGCCCTCCTATCTTAATATCCTTTATATATTTATGCCTGGAATTTCGAGGGGACTCCACTGGTCATGTACCCTAGGAGGGAGGCTCGAGCCCCCCTACCCTACCGCTGGCTTCGTGCCTTGAGAGTGGTTCCTCCTAGCAGAGTTCCTCTTCGTCTTTCTGCATTTCTGCTCCATTCACAATCTTCCAGTTACCCCTTACGTTGGGCTGAGTGCGCCATGGGCCGCAATCCTCTGGCTCTGATCATCGCTTTGGTAGTCGCGAATGTCATTAATACTGAGAACAACGAGGATATGCTCGGCAGATCGTTTTTTAGAATTGCGACGTCAAGCTCGTTTGCTAAGAATGCCGCTGATCTGATCTCCAACCTCCTAGCGAGCGCGTCCGTGTCGCCAACGCTATTTGCGTCTGACTCTACTAGCGCAAACGAGGGTGCAACCCTAGAGTGGTGGTTTGTCGTGACAACATCAGCTCGGAAGATTGCTTTGATTGCGATAGCCGGACCATCTTGCCAATGGCCTGCAATTGAAGCCTGGATGCAGCGGTCCTCTACGGCCGATGCTACATTTGCGTTGCGACAAAAAAGATCTTCTTGCCTTTTCGGTCACCATCGCCTTGATATGTGTCATCCTCATCAACAGCGGCTTGATACGTGTCATCCTCAACTTCGGTATCGACACCTTCTACTATTAGCACTGCTACGCACAGAGGCGGAACCAAACTTTGGTTAAAGGAGGCCGAACAATACGACGACACCTCGTAACTATTACAACCCATATACAGCGAAGTGTACATACATATATATTTAGTCCTCATAGGAAAAACATATTATTATTATTACTGAAATAGTGAAATACTATTTTTTACTATGTGATTGAATTTTTTTACACATATTACAATCTTTTCACCGTTCATGGGGGGGGGCACACAACCCCTACTGGACCCTGGTTCCGTCCTCTAGACGCACAATTGTTGAACACTATAGTGAGCTACGTTTAAGGCGACCGCTCCGTTGCCAAGAGTTTACTTTGACATTGGTCAAGTGGTGGGGAGTGAATCCCTCTACTCAATGGCCTAATGCAACCCGAATATGTCCCTAATGAAGTACCATAGCTGTTTGAAGGAACTGAAGCTGGAGTTGTTGGCGGTGGTGGTGAACATAAATGGGGCCTTCCTCTGCCAAATGGGTGTCTGGTTGGCTAGAGGTGTGGCCTCACATGTGATACTCATAGAAAGTTTTTCGCTAGCGAAACTAATATCAAGCTGATGATGAACAACGGCGACGCGGTGGTTCCATTTCAGCGTCCTTGACGAAGGCTGCGCTGCCTTCGACGGAGAACGCACCAGCATCGAGCACTACGAGTTAGTGTGTGACTATATATTCTTTAGTTATTAAGTAGTAAACATGGATATGGATTCGGTAACTTACACCTTTTACTACTATCTTCTTGTTTAGATTGTCAGGCGCACCACCACCATAAAGTTGACACGATAGTACTAGTTGCGATCATAGTTGGACTAGTGATCTACTTCGGTGTGCTCCTCGTCTGCTGTTATTATCATTCATAAGAGTCAACTCACCAAATGGAAGATGATATATTCATTCATCCGGCTAGTATTTTTCTGTTGGCCACGACATTGAAACATCGGTAGACTACGATCAATATATATTTATTATTCAGATAAGAAATGGTAGAAAAAATATGCTTCAACAAGGCTTCACCATCTAGCTGCTCCTCAAAACCCTTTTATGTTAATTTCCCTTCTAACATAGCTGATAACTTAGAAATGAACCTGGTGGTAGGGATACAATAATTAGTGACATGCATAAAAAATATATTATGACAAAGATCACGTTATTATCAGTGAAAGCTAATGTCATCATTGTTATTGTTCTTTTCGGCCATGTCCCTAATCAAGTTAAAATCGCCACCAATTAGGGTTGGCCCATCCCGTTCTCCCATCAGTCCATCACACTATGAAGTTCATCAATGAACTGTTTCCGTTGTTCATAAGCAGAGCTATAAACAGATATCAATCTCCAACTGAACCAAGTAAATTGCACAAGGGAATCAAGTAAAATGCACAGCCGGTTCTTAAATTATTACTGACAAATTTCATTTGGGTCCTAAACTATAAAATCGCATATTTAGCTCCCTAATGTATTGTATTTAAGTGGTCTCATCTCGGTTCAAAATATACATGATGAGCGTTAGAAGTTGACGTGGCTGTCCACATATACATCATTAAGCACATAAACGCTCCGCCTCGGCCACCACATGCCACCAAGGCGTTCAAGAGCGCGTGATACCAAATCACATCCTAACTCTACTTCGGTTCTCTTTCCCGTGTTGTTTTGCATTTGAAATGGACACGAAGTCGGATCTGACACAAACTCCTTCCTATAAAACTCAATCCAACACGAACTCTTTCCACAACCGATTTCATACTTAAAGTAGCATATATTATTATGATGTCTCTGTGCAACGTATAGGCATTTATCTATACTTAATTATTTAAAAATCCGTTTCGTTGGCTATCTAGTGCTGGAATCCGGTCAGGACACTTATTTTATTGTAGCAAGGAAAATTCGATCGATCTGCAAACAATCTGAGGCAAGAGGATTGCATGGAAGAGACGACGCGAGACTGGGCTACGCTGCCCCGCGACGTGCTGTGGGAGATCTTCGCCCGACTGCCACAGCTCGACATCCTCCTGGGCGCGGGGCTCGTGTGCGCCCCGTGGCGGCGCGTCGCGTCCAACGAGCCCTCACTGTGGCGGAGCATCCACCTCACCATGGACGACGAGGAGGGCTTCCAAAACGTAGACCAGCTGTCTAGACGGGTGGCCATGGCGCGCGCTGGCCGTGGACGCAGGGGGCGGCCGCGAAGTCCTTCCGCTGCCCCCTCGACCTTTGGCGCCTCCTCGCCTACCTCGTTGACGAGCGCGCCGTCGCGAGGAGCCTCCACGTGGCGCCGGGCGGGTGGTAGTACCGGCCGGTGGCCGATACCGACATCGTGATCACCAAGCTCCCGAGGCTCGGCGCCTTGTCCGAGGGGCGGCATCTTAGGGACGCCCTTGTTGCGGGCGCTCCTCGAGCACTGTCCCCGCCTCGAGGGAGCTCGACGTCCGGAACTGCTGGACCGACGGGGGCACTTCGTTCCGGCTATGGTGTAAGAGTAAAAGGATTATCAAGGTTCTCCATCCCTCTCCGGGGCCGATCTCCGACTATTGCGGGTGCTGGCACTGCTCTATGGAGGAACTGGAACAACGCAGAGCTATATGTACTGGTCATGCTCATTTTAATGCATTAGAGAAGGAACATCACATAAGTTCTTGTGAGAGTCTAGATTAGAAATTTCTAGTGCTACCTTTCTACATTAATTTTATGTCTTTCTGCCAAAATATAAGTGGTTTCATAGTGTCATTTTAATTTGACAAGTAATTAAGGTCATTGCCCCCCATGTTTCATTAATGAAGTTTGCTGGTTTACTGATCTTCTGTTTCTCTCAGCTTGGTACCTTAACAGAACACCAGTTATTCTTCATATACATGAGTTAAACAAGATTAAATTTAACCCCAAATATCCCAGCAGCACTATTACATGAATTCCATCAACTGAAGTTGTCAGATTCAGACTCTAGGTTATTTTATCATACTCCCTCCGTCCCTAAAATCATGTAATCCTGCGGTTTAAATTTTGTCTCAGAAAGATGTAAATGTGGATAGAAAGTTAACATGTATGTGGGATCCACCAATTAAAAAATCAAAAGAGAAGGATCTAGACTTCCTTCGTCTCCTTTGTACTACTGATATTTATAGGGGCATTTTCATAATTTTACACCCTTCATTGGTAAACATGTCCAGATCTAGGATTTTATTTTTTATGAGACGGAGGGAGTAGGAGCTAAATAATATTCTGGTGTTTTTTTTTTTGGCAGCTCCTGCTCCTGCTTGGTTATTACTATATACTGCTTGACTTTTGATGCTACGTACTACTCATCTCTATCTCCTATATTCGTAAGACCCACTAAGAGCTTCTAACCAATCACGTTCCTGTATTTTCCAAAGGTGATGTCATCTTACGTAGGATTATTAGTTACCCGCACCAATTCTTAGCCGCACGAAGTCTTCGTTGCCGTTACTGGGCGGGCGTCGCGCTGCCGCCTGCCAGCAGCTGCTTCCTACCCGTCCATGGGCGACAGACCCTGCCTGAGCCTGCGCCGTTCTGCCCTGCATCGCCCCCACTCGCGATGCGCCGACGCGCCTTCCCGCTCCGCGCCGCCCCCAATCCTATTGGGCACCGTGTACGCCCGCGTGTCCGTGTCGATTCAGATGGGCATCTCGATCCAAATCGACATGATGCGCGCTGTATACGCCCTGCTCGCGCGCCGTCTCCTAATTGCCGAGGTAACCTGGTCGCTTCGTCAGTCCCCATTCTCTCCCCTTCTTCCATGAACGTCACTTACTGTGCCCACAAAACTGACAGCAGTTTCCTCTCTGCATTATCTAGCCATCATCATTACTGCATGCCAAGGGTCTTCTTTGTGATATAGATACATTGCCTGAGCGCATTCTCTTGCAGCAGTATTCTTCCTTCAGCGAAGGTGAGTGTATGAACGATTTAATTTCTCTGAGAACTGTATGTATTTGTTTGAGTTATATTCACTTGCTATCACATATTACATTGTCATAGCATAGATGTCTCACTGGCATTGGTTGTAAGGTTGTGCTGCTGTCCCCAAAGATTCATGCATGATTATCTCTGCTTCTATCCCCAGTTATCTCTGCTGCTGTACCTAAACTTTTATAATTACAGTACAGAACAGTACAGAATTTGGATGGTTTGTATGCATAGTGGTTACCATCTATTTTTGTGATATTTTTAAGGCTGTAAGATTACAAAGATCTGAAGACCCAATTAGGCGATTTGTATGCATAGTGGTTACCATCTATTTGTGTGATAAGGCTGTAAGATTTGAGTGATCATTATTTTAGTGGGCTCAATTGAAAAACATTTTCGAAACCATGGATTTTTCTTATTTCTTGTTATACCAAAAAAATGAGAACATGATTGAAAAAAATATGGTTCCTGTTCTGTAATTGAGCACACAAATTATTTGTCGTTCATGTCAAGGAACCATTAATGTTTCCTCTTCTCTAACTGAGCATGTGAATTGTTTCATTGTTATCAGCCATCACATGCATGTCAAAAGTTACTGATACAAATCTCTCGAGATTGGAAGGATCACCTTTGAAGTATTTTATCTTCAAATCAGGTACCCAACATAATTGTACTTTTTGGCCATTGCTTCATTTTGTCTGTTCGTAATAGCCATCAAAAGTTCACAGTTCCAACATAATTACATTCTTTTTTATTTGTCCTGGATTTTAGAAAGACCTTCCATGACATCCACATCCAGAGATTAGTGATGCTTCAGGTATAATTCTTCAGTGTCTGCTTTTGTTGTCAAACAGGCAATAGTGAGATTATAAGTATTTACAACCCATATTTATACCTTGGAAGATATACAGCAAGGAAGAAAGTGAAAAAATTTTACATTCCAGATGTAAGCCTCCCACATGTCTTTAATGCTTTGGATCATTTGGGTCTGGTCCATCAATTTGTTTAACAGCATAGAGATTTTGATAGTAGATGATATCATTGCCAAAAAAAAGGTGCTATTTTTTCTCAATGTATGGGTCCTTCTTTGGATAATACATTAGTGCAGTTTATCTATGTGGTTAGCCACAATGCATTGATGTTTATATTTGTCTACTAATAGGTGTTAATTGAGGGCAATCTGTTTCTCATCCGGCTGATATTATTTTCAAAATATGTATATTTTTGCAGCATTTCGAGCATCTATTGGAGGACCAGGAGTTGGCATATCAAATTCTCTACAAGCATAAGTTGCTCTGAATCATTGACTAATGGTAGTGTTGAATACTATAAGCTTCATAGTTGGAGTTGGACAACTCTTTAGTATTAGGAGGTTATTGGTAGTCTTAGTTTGCTGATATTCGAAATTCTGCACTTTGTTTGAGACTTTTAGTGGTTGTTTCCTGGCTTCTCTATAAATGTGGTAATTCCTACCTTACCCAACTCTTCATGTACTCATGAGCATCAGCTTGCAGTCCTGGAATGAATACGATTTTCTTTGTGAACAGTTGTCTATGTTAAAAAAGGGAGCACATGAACCGCGAGGACTCTACAGCTTCCTCAAATTCTAGGCTTTCATTTCTCCTTCGTTACTATTGCTTCATTTTCTTTTCAAAAGAGATTACTCAGCTCTTACCTGAGGGTTATAAACCAATGATACCAAGACTTCCTTATGTTTTAAGGAATGTTTTCTCTATGATTACTTAACTGCTCCCTATGGATTGTAAACCAATGATTGCGTACTTCCTTATCAAGCACTTTATTGAACATATTGCGTTTTGGTCAAGTACTTCTTTTGAGATTTATGCTATGGAAATTATCAATTTCATGCTAAGTTTCATAAATCAAAAAAAAAATCTTTATATTCCTACATCATACCCGTGGCAACGCGCGGGGAATACCTCTAGTAGTACTAAAACTATGAGCCACGAACGATGTCTACAGCTAAACATTTACTATATATAGTAACATTCAAAAAAGGCAAGTTTAGTTAAAAAAAACAAAGACTGACCTTGTCTAGAAGAATATCTAGCTGCAGCTTTTCATGCAGATTAATCCACATTGCCTTTTTGTTACCTTTTGAACTGAATTAAAATGAGTGTACCGCTAGAGTGCAATTGAAGTATTTTTACCTGCAATAGTAAGAAATCATGAGGTTAAGCTTGAACACTGTACCTGGAGTGCAATGAAAGTATTGTTTCAACAAATGAGCGTTCCTAAAGAGGACATGTTTGGTTCCATCAAGCATGGAAGTTTTGATTTGTTGGAGGCCAAGAATTCTTACTCTGTAATAAGAGCTAAACTGGCTATATCCTACGCAGTGAAGGATAGGAAAGGGGAGGCAACAGAAGCAAACGTGCCCACTGTTTATACTCGGTTACTGTTCATGTCGGGCGGGTACTGTTCATGGGAACGGTTACTGTTCTGTGAACAGTATCCCGGGAATAGTACCGTCGACGTGGCCTCCTGAGCTTCGGTTTTGGTATACAGGCATAAAGTATACTAGTGCAAAGCGCGCTCCTGCGCGCCTAGCAATATCAACTGAGTATACATAGGGTAGTTCTTGTCGAATCATTATATGTATATTTTACAAACATACATGCTCAAAAAATAAATAGATTGCAAGAGGATTAAGAGCGCAGGTTGGATAAGGATTATTTAATTTTAGTAATGTCTAAGCCATGGTACAGGGTTCGTATATCAAATTTACAAAATTGTGTGCCATATATAGGAACTGTGGTCACAACAAAATTCAATTGGAGGTAATGACAGGGAAAACCACATCTAGAAATGTCTCTATTTTTCATCATGTAAAGATAGCAAAAATTATAAAACTAACTAAAAAAGGAAATAAAATAGATCATGAGACAGCAGCAAGGCCATTTGCTTCCAGAGTTTGGCCAAAAAAAAAAAATATGTATTTACAAAAGCCAAAAAAAAAAACACATAATGTGGAATGGAAGGAGCAGTAGACATGCCATAAGCATCGGATCCAACTATGAGTACATTACATGTCCTATGTAGATGTGGCAGCTAATGCAATAGACATTATAAGTGAATAGTCTGTAAGTCTGGGGTCTATAATGCATACATCTTTGTTTCAAAAAAATATAATGCATACATCTTGCTTTTTGGATGGCTGTTACAGGACTTTGTAAATAAAGTTCTTCATGCTTAGGTGCCGATATACAGTAGGAGCCTATATCATCAGGTGCCAGCTTCCGGTACGGAGAATATGACACCAGAAAAAGCAGGTAAGTCTTCTCAGGATGGCAAAAGGAGGCGAGTTCATCCAAGGGAAAAATTTGGAACAGCATATAAAGTAGCAAGGCCAATCATTGAAACTAAGAATGTATTCAGACCAATCTGAGAATGTCCACCTACCGGAGAATCATGTAGCACTAATAACACTTTTAGTTCCTTATAAGACCAGAATCTGGATTATATCGTTCATTCGGTGAGGGTACTGCCTGTTCAGCAAATAGTTCAGTAGTTTGAAGCATCAGTAGAATAAAAACTGAGGACTTGTAGCAATTTGGGCTATCAAAATTGAGACGCCATGGAATTTAAATGAATGATCAACTTAAGGCATGGGCAATCTATTGTCCGTACTCGGTACCCTTTTTTATATTGAGTGATGTCAGGACTGATTGTCAGGCACAGACATTCTTTTCAGATCAATTTTGATATTGGAAGGTAGTTTTTTTCTTTTTATATAAGAAAGAGTGCAAGATCATTCAAGGAGATTTGCCTTCCATTTTTCTATATAGTGATGGCTACTACAAATATGTCCCTATACCGAAAGCAGTAAATGATAAAATGCACCTTATGTAGCCACTTGCCGGAAGCAAAGGACAACCTGCATGAGATCGTTTCTTTTCAGCGGCAAGAGTGTAGACAGGCACAATACTGTAGCCTAGAGTAGTGGAAACAATAAACTGACATGTCCATTTCTCATTACCAACAAGATCAACTGTTTTCTTGTCAGCTTTGAGAAACCTCAACAGAGGTTACAATGAGTCCAAAATACATTGTTCACTGAAATACTGGAAATATATTTAAAATAGGAATGTCCTATAAATTAATTTTACCTTATTTATCCAATGTGGCACAACAGAAGTGTCTGTACTTTGGTAGCATTTTCTGTCTTGCCTATTCATACATCAGAGGGAGTGATTAAATAAGAAGTTGCAACTATGCAGTCCGTTTGTCAAATATGTACAGAAGCATCAAATTTGTTGAATCAGATATGGACCAAAAAAAAAAAAATACCTGATTGACCATCTATCTTGTCAGTAGCAGAACACTTGGGGTCCTGGCATTAGTTTGTGTAGATGTCTTATTTGCCCCATTAACATAAGGTAAGACAAAAGCCAAACTCTTCCCCTGTATATGAAATGGCAGTTTTGTCATATCTAAGGTTCCAGAAACGGTGCAGTGAACACATCAACATTCCCTCCAGTATGATGCAGTTGTTGTCCTCAACATTGGCAACAAAAAGCACACGTGCACAACTCAAATTTCTGTATTGCCTGCTTGTATGACAGTTTATGTTTGTAAATAGGACTCCTAATGTGAGTACCACTCTTGGTCTGCAGCTCATGATTTGCGATCTCACCAGTCACCATACATGTTTGCTCTGTGAGGAAACATAAGAGTGAATGTATGAGTGTCCATATATCTGGAACGACTACCTTCGGGTGACACCATAATAGGAAAGCAACGAGCTCAAAGGATTTTTTGAAATTAACAGAGAAGTGCAAAGATCCTCTTACGCGGCAGCAGAGTCTATAAGTTCAGAAAACAGTTGAGCTCCCTTTTGTAGCCACCCAAGTTTGCCAGATGGATCAGCAGCATAGACGCACAGCGGTGCATGCTGCACACAACAGCCTGCGCACCTTACCTTCGCCTTGTATAGGCAACCCCTGCAATGACACATGATAAGACAGACAGGAGAACTAAATCAGAATTTCAGAATGACTAAATATGGTCAGTAAACAGTTTGAACAGACGAAGAAAAATTATCTCTTTAATATTAGCAATAGATTACTTAAGATAGTTTGTAGAAGCCTTCAGGTATGATGTATACAGATTGTAACAGGGAGTACATTTTCAGTGCATGATATACTATGATTCACATTGAACAGTAAGACATATCAAGATAAGAAGATGCAAAGGATTTAAACAAGAGGGCAGCAAGTAAGGTGACCATATGTGAAAAGGTCCTCTGTTGTTTCTTTGGTAGGTGACGCGCAAGGCTTATAATTAAGTTGCCATATTCCGTACACATAAGCACGCTATGCAATACACAAAGGGAATAATTTTAAAAATCTCTTGCCTGAAATGCTAACCTTTTTTTGTGATGCTCTGGAGAGCGAATCATATGAAAGCTGCAAAATTGTGTTACCATAGATGATGATCTTATTAAGTATACACCATATTCTCAAGCTCCTGAATGTACAACTTTTGTACTCCTTTGGCGTTGCTTCTGAAAGGTCAATTTGCAGGAATTCTTAGAAAAAAAAAAAAAAAAAAAACCCTTAAGTTAGAGTGCCTAGTTCGAGAAAATAAGGATACATATCTTAAAAATAATAGTATCATAAAATATAACTTTCTAGTACCTAATAAAACCGATATTAGAGACAGTTGTGTTTATGGGCAATCAGCTATTCAGCTTTACCTCAGTTGATGGACTCCTTTTACATAAAATGGAACAACAAATCATTAACTTCCAGGTGACATAGCCAGCACAGGCATATGGAAGGAAAAATGCTGAATTTCAGCAATAAAGCTGATCAAGTTATCAAATTTATGGAATAAGCATTTTCTTTCTCACATAAAAGAGGATGACACAAATGCATAGTCTGAATTCTGCAAGCAGAATTAAACTCTAGGGACTCAGATGGAAAATGAGAACACAAAAACCCAAAAAATAAACAAAGGACGACGAAAAGGAATTTTTCATAGACACATAAAGTAGTGGGTTCAATATTACACAAAATCATTAAGGCAACTATAAATGGAGAGTAACAACAGGAATGAATATAAGACAATCCAATTACAGAATTTAACTAAAAGTTGACGCCAGGAGCTAATAGGAACTTAAAAGGATCCTAGGTAGTAACTCTATTTTTTCGCCCTAAACAGAAGAAAAATATTGCTACTTTACTCAATAAGATGCAGTTCTTGTTCCCGACATTGGTACAAAAAAAAGGTACACATCCAAACCTCAATTTGTTTTAACTGCATACATGTATGAAAGGATATTATTTGTAAATGGGTTGAGATTCCTATACATGTATGGAAGGATATTATTTGTAAATGGGTTGAGATTCCTAATACTTTTATCTAGCAAGATACGGAAGTATATATATTTGTAAGTAGGATAGGCCGCTCTGAATTTAGCCTCTGTACTACTACGATGTGAGAACTTTCTGGAACAATAGAATCGAGCACGGGTAAGTTAGTGTGTTAATTAGCATAATGGGATAGGCATCAGAGTGAGTTTTTGCCTATAATTTTGATTAGGCACCATGAATATTTTTGAAATGCATGGAATTTCATAAAATTGCAAATAAGAAAGCGAATAAAAGTCTTATGGAGATATTGCAAGCACATGTGGATTGGCAGATGTTGGTCTAGGTACCCATGAAAATGTGCAGATTATTAGCCAAAAAGCAAATACAAAATCTACCAAAACGCTGCAATGACTAAACATTAGGTACATATTGGGTGTGAGCCTAATGGCACATCAATCTAATGCCATTATGTTTTGGCGCTCGAGAAATTTGGTTTCATAACCTACCAGGTGAGGGACCCTTTTTGTCAGTTTTATCTAACAGAGAAGAATGTTGAGTGTGGCCATGTTAAGAAAAGATGAAGATTTGTTAGTTTGTCATTAGCTAATTCCTACCGAGGTGTGTATTGCAAATATAATGAGAGTAATATCCAGGCCAATCTATTTACTTTACCATTAAAAATTATATGTGTCTTGTAAATATGGGCATTATGAGCTCTGCTAGCTATAAGTACTGTTTTCCAATTGTTTATTTACTTACAGTTTGTATATAAAGCGTACATGGCAAAGTTACATGCACTGGTACCTATCCAATAGGAATGAAAAAAGGAAGCCAATGATATATAGCTATAGTTCAGAAATTAGAAAAAGAAGCAAATTAAAGTACACTGATAGTAAAGTCACATGCACTGCTAGCAAGTCCAATTACCTTTGTGCTGATCTCATATCTTCAAAGATATCTGAAACTATTGCAAGGGAAGTGGACCGCGAGGACTATTACTAATTTGAAAATGTGATAAAATGAGGGTTCTAGAAATTGGGTTTTAGTTTATGATAGGAATTACAAAGCAAAGTGGGGCCGTTGTACATGCAGGTAACGTCGTCCATGTTCGAACCTTTTCTTTTAACACTAATAAAAGGTAGTATTGTATATTAAATTTTTCAAATTTGTGAAGTATATATAGGAACTGTGGTGAGAACAAAACTACAGATGATAAGAATTGCAAAACTGTTATCATAGTTTACATACTATGTGGTGCATCTAGACTAAGAAATGAACTGAACATCGTGAGGCAAAGAATAAAAACAGGCACGTGCAGTAATACATGTGATGGTGGGGAGGAAGAATAAATTAGCTGTTCATATAAAACTAATAGCCCCTTTGCGTGATATGTACTATGACTGCATCTAATAGTAAAGAGCAAAACTACTGAACAACCATTGAAACCTGCAATCATGGCTGCCTATCTGAGAAAATGAACCAGCCACACTGTAGCGTCGATGCAGCTTCGTAAAGTTCATTATAATATACTATTAGTTTCCAGCGAATCCTATATTCGACATGCACACACAGTACAACAGTTAACCTGGAAATTTTTACAGATCAACGCATATTAATTCCTGACAATGCAATTGGATGAGAAAGAGGCGCTAGCAGACTCCTCATTTGCCATGATCATACTTGAGGATTGATTGCCGAAGGCATTGAGCTAAAAAAAAGACTAATCTTATGGGAGGTGCCCAAATAAAAAAAAAAAAAAAAAGAATGGGTATCCAAGAAACTTGTCATAGACCCCTGCTCTCAGGTTTTGACATGAAACATTAAGCCAATGTCGCAGCAGTTCATCCAAAAAGACTACATTTTCTGAAGGATGGCACATGCAAGTTCACTTACTATATATGATGGCAGTTGTATACCTTATCTTCAATTTTTTCTCTAGCATTCTCTCTGTCCCATGGTTTTTTAGAAAAACGAAATTAGCAGGCTAAGGTTTGGGTGGCTGATTTCACGCAGCAGACAGGGAAGAAAAGGGGTGGCCGTACCTGAGGTTGCTCGTCGCCAGCGCATGGAGAGAGGGAGGGAGGCGAAGCCCGAGGGCCCGTCACGTGCCGCCAGCACCTCGCGTGGTGGCCCGACGGTACCCCGGCGGCGCCAGCATCATCCTCCACGCCGTGAGGCGTGGGGGGAAGAAGGAGGAGGAAGAGGACGACGTGGGGAGGAAGAGGAGGGTGGCCTCAGCCGCAGCCGCCGCACCCCGGTCGCGTCCGTCGCCGTCGCCGCGTAACCTAGGGTTTGGGTGTTCGGTCTTGCACAGCAGGCAGGGAAGAGAAGGAGTGGGCATACCTGGTGATTGCTCGTCGCCAGAAAAAGGGCCTGATGGTGAACCGCCGCCAGATCGGCCGCCGAGCTGAGCCCCCATCGCGGCCGATGCGCCGGCCCACCATGAGAGGAGAAAGAGACGCGGCGCGGGGAAAGGGATGGGCGCCGGCTGTGGCCACCGCCAGCTGCTGCACCGGAGGGCATCCACCGCGCAGATCCGGCCCAGCCAGTGCGCCGCCGCACGGGGAGGGAGGGAGAGAGGAAGGGGACGAGCAGGAGGCGGCGGTGTCGGCCTTCGGAAGGAGTGCGGGGAGTTTTTTTTTTTTTTTTGGAAGAACGAGAAGCGGGAGCTGTAGCATATATTTGGTTCTTGGATTCCAACGAGAAGCCGGAGAAGGGAAGAAGAAGCCGCTCCTAGACGAATCCGAATGGAATCAGCTTCTACAAAATTAATCAGCTTCTAACAGAATTAGAGGAGCCAAATCTGAGCCATCAAAGGCTGTAATCAGATGGCCCACATAATTTTAGGAGACGTGGACCTGTGTTCCTTTGAGGAGTCTGTGCAAGTTTAATATCTTAAAATAGGTAGATTCATAAGATATGCAGACGGATTCAGTTCATCTTGTATACAGGCATAAAGTATATAGGTAGATTCATAAGATATGCAGACGGATTCAGTTCATCTTGTATATGTGATTAGGTGTTTTAAGGCAAAGCTTCGGATCCAAAGTTAGAGCAAATCCTTTAGAGTTGTTAGTTGGCCAATTAGTTTTTGAGTAATCCGTCCTTTATGTAATTCTCCCGATCTCCCCCAATTAGCACTTTAGCAGTCGGCTAATTGGGGTTTGATATGGCTGCGCCTCTGGCGCAAAACTGTACTATTCCTTATTAATCAATGCTGGTGCTTTGTCCTGGATCTTTAAAAAAAAAAATCTTGTATATGTGATGGTTGATTTTTTTCTTTAATGACTTCACCTACCTCGATGCAGAAGTATCACATGTATTTATGAACCTCGATGCAGAAGTATCACATGTATTTATGAGTAATCTCCTCTCTTTTGGATGGAAGCAATACTGCATTAGCATCTAGGTCTGAATATGTCAGGTCTAAGCCAGGCGTTTCCATTTTGCAATCCCGAACATGCCTAGCTAACCTCGCCGGGGGAACTGATTCCGCGACCGGGCGGCAGCGACCATCACCTCCCAAATGCCAATCTCGCCGCCGCCTTCCAAGACGTCCACACCCCCGCCGCGGTAGCCACAGTTCCACCCTTCAGATGGATGCGCATACCTTTCCCTAGAGCCGCCTCACCCTTTCCTTCATTCGTTTGGGGACTACCGCTTGGGCCGCTTCTGGTTGCGGTCGCGACCATGTTTGGTTGTTCAGTCCTGCAAGCGGTGGAAGGACTTGTTGATCAGGAAAAGAAAAAACGAGGGAAAGAAGCTGAAGGGTGAAGGCGATTGATTTTCAGGTTGGCAACTGGCTTGATGCATGATTTTTGGTAGGATCGTTCTGCTACATCAGTGCAAAGTGCTGACACTTGCAAATTCAGGAATGTCCCAGTCTCAAATGTTGCTTAAGCATTTAGTTTCTTCATTCAAAAGAAATGGTCATCATCACTTGAGATATCTGCTGTAACTGATGAAATTGATATTATTTTTGCTCTGTGGTGTGAGCATTTCCTGACTGAAATGGCTGTGTGCATTCGCAGAGGCTGGAATATTTCCTTTATCAAATAAAATTCCTGACTGAGAGAGAGAGAGAGAGAGAGAGAGAGAGAGAGAGAGAGAGAGAGAGAGAGAAGTCGCCAATCTTCTAACCACTTTCGATGAAACTGACCTGAAAGAAGCTCCATTATCTTTTGAAACAATCCAAAAGATGCTATCTGCAAAAATACCTTTCACTTGTCGTTGTCTTATTATCCAACTTATATTTCATTTGACCCAAAACAGAAGGCAATCAATCAAAGCGTGATATCTTGGCCTTGGCATCACCTGAAATGTGCGATGTGTCGATACGGCTGCTTCTATCTTGCAGCTCAGAAACATGTGGTCAGTTTTCCTCCACTTTGTTGGATTTTCCTTCCGTTATCTGCATGAACAGATAACTCCAAATGATCGGCTGGGAGGTGTTGTGACACTGCAGGTGATAAAGGTATATAAACGAAACGCTTTCGGCTCTGTCGCTCTGAGATCCCGAAATTTGTAAACTGGGAGCCTGGGGGCTGGGGTCACCAAATGGACCGTGTTCTTCTGAGCTCCCACCTGCCATCTCACACTTTTGCAAACACAAGGTATTGATATTCTCCCAACTCTTTTGTCTGTGGAGGGCCTTGAAAGATTTCAGGATTATGTGTAGTCAGAGTTCATGCCTCCTCTCTGTAACCTGCCAGTTATTCCAATCTTTCAGGTTGCAGCAAGGCCCTGGTGGTCTCAACAGTATAGGATTTGCAGTCATCAGAAAGGGATGCCTAAAGTTAAGGTGTTATGCGATTGGTGATGAACTTGGTGGTCTAGGGCGTTTTAATAAGTCTTTTAACGAAAGCAGTAATGGATCTGTTTTCCAAGGACTCGATGCATCTGTTGGCTCTTTTAGAACTGTCGGTGCTGAAATCACTCAAGATACAGGAGGTTTCTTTGTCAGTGACGCAGAGGGTGATCCAGATAAACCTACCGATGGATTCTCCTCAATTGACCAGGCTGTAAGCGCTTTGCGTGAAGGGAAGGTAAGTGAATGACTACATCACCTATATTTCACACCTTAACACTTAATGTTCATCACTAAGTTTGTATCTTTGCTATATTTTGTATCTCATAGTTTTGGTTTGAACTTGGGCATGGAGCCAGTATTCTTTATCATATCCGTAGTTTCAGCCTGTACTTTTCATCCCTGCAGTTTGTTCCATCCATGGGCATGGAACATGCATGATCAGACTAGATTGGATTCTCCTACTTGGAGATCATATTCCATGTGTACTGACATAGTAGTAGCTTCTAATCAAGCAGTCACTGAATTCAGCAGCTTAACTAGATGGATGACCTTGTTCAGTATTTTTTTTGGTTATAAATACAACAATGTGGTATTTTGCTATGAGTCCAGTCGAACTTTCTATTGTTCTCTTATCCTTAAACATTGTACCAATTTGCATGCAACTTTCTATTCTTTAAAACGATAAGACTCAAGTGAAACAATGTGACACTAACATGCACACGGAGCAAGGTCCTTTGCTTCAAAACTCAGGACAGGACCTTGAACATAGAATGTGATACCTACATTAGCATTGTTTTGGATCTTTCAAAAAAATAGCATTGTTTCCGTAGTACAGTTGAATCACTACAAAGTTAACTATTCATTCTTCTCCAGTTTGTTATTGCTGTAGATGATGAAAACGGCGATAATGAAGGTGATCTTGTGATGGCAGCCACTCTAGTGAACACAGAGTCAATTGCATTCATGATCAGGAATGGTTCTGGGATTATCTCAGTAGGCATGAAAGAAGAGGATCTAACAAGACTGATGATTCCTATGATGTCCCCAATTACAGAAATCGAAGACATCACGGCTGCTGCTTCCACGGTGACAGTGGTAAAGATATATCATCTCATAGCCTTTGCAAAATCTTAGATGTACCAAACTTGAAAAGATATTTCCATTGTCTTCAGGATGCCAGGGTTGGCATATCTTCCGGTGTCTCAGCTGCAGATAGGGCAAAGACCATCCTCACTCTAGCCTCCCCTGATTCCAAGCCCAGTGATCTGAGGAGACCAGGCCATATATTCCCCCTCAAGTACCGAAATGGGGGTGTGCTGAAACGAGCTGGCCACACAGAAGCGTCAGTCGATCTTGTTGCATTGGCAGGTCTCCGTCCTGTATCCCTTCTGTCCACTGTTATGGACCCCACGGATGGTTCAATGGCAGGCATAACAGTTCTGCAGCAGATGGCTATGGAGCATGACATACCGATCATCTCAATTGCTGATCTCATCCGGTTAGTATATCTTAAGGTGAAGCCTTTGTGAACCTAAAAGCTTCCGTTGTTTTTATCTTTTGATTATACTATACTACTTGCATAACTCTTCAAGATCAAACATTAATTAATATACCTGAAAACTGAAATGCTTTGGTTTAGTGTTGGGATATTTGCGCCTTGGCGATGAAGGTTTCAACAAAATGTTTGGTTTGATTCAGGTATAGAAGAAAACGGGAGAAGCTGGTGGAGCTGATTGCCGTGTCTCGCCTGCCAACGAAATGGGGCCTCTTCCGAGCTCACTGCTACCAATCCAAGCTCGATGGGACTGAGCACATTGCTGTTGTGAAGGTAATGCAATCACTCCACTTGGGCCACGTCTGACATTGATAAAACATTTGCTCACCGGCCAATAATGTTTGCGGCGCAGGGCGATATCGGCGACGGTGAAGACGTCCTTGTGAGAGTGCACTCAGAGTGCCTGACGGGGGACATCCTCGGCTCAGCGCGCTGCGACTGCGGCAACCAGCTGGAGCTGGCGATGCAGCTGATCGAGAAGGCCGGCCGCGGCGTGCTCGTGTACCTCCGCGGCCACGAGGGCCGCGGCATTGGCCTGGGCCAGAAGCTCCGCGCCTACAACCTCCAGGACCAGGGCCACGACACCGTCGAGGCCAACGTCGAGCTCGGCCTCGCCGTCGACGCCCGCGAGTACGGCATCGGCGCCCAGGTTAGCCAGCCAGAATCCACAGGAAAATCTCTAGATGCCTCGTTCGTTTCTTCAGGTTAAGTTAGGGGGTGGAGATTGATGTGTGGTTTTCGATCCAAAAAAACCTATGTTTCAGATACTCCGTGACATCGGCGTGCGCACGATGCGGCTGATGACCAACAACCCGGCCAAGTTCATCGGGCTCAAGGGCTACGGACTCGCCGTGGTGGGGAGGGTGCCGGTGATCTCTCCCATCACCGAGGAGAACCAGAAGTATCTCGAGACCAAGCGCACCAAGATGGGGCACGTCTACGGCTCCGACCTCCCTGGCAGCCTGCCGGAGTTCGCCAATCCACAAGACACCCCCGCGGAACAAGAAGACGATAACTCTCTCTTTTTTTGAAGGAAAGATACCCAATATAACCACAATCACACAAATTTTCATTTCATTTCGGCTGCTCATGCCAAAAATATAAAGTTTTTTTTTTTTGGAGGAACAGGAGGAGCCAGAGGCTCCAAATATATAAAGTTCAGACTGTGAACGAGTATTTGCAGAGTATTATCAATTGCCAAATTATTACAGTGACAAGACATTCGACGTAGCAATAGCATTCATTAATTCGTTCATTTCATTGTTCGTAAACCCACGTCACCAGTTACAAAATTTACGAGGGAAACATCTCATTCTACTAGGCGGAGGTGAACTAGGTGACGGTCTTGGTGGCCTCGGAGACGGTGTGCTTGGCGAGCTCGCCGGGGAGGACGAGATCTGGATCTCGCGCGTCGTGATGGTGGGATTCTTATTGTACCTGGCGAGACGCGCCGCCCTCCTGCGCGAGCTTCTCGATGATGTCGTTGATAAAGGAGTTAATGATCGACATGGCCTTGGAGGAGATGCCGATGTCCGGGTGCACCTGCTTGAGCACCACGCTTTTCTTCGCCTTCTTCTTGCCCTTCTTGTCGCCGCTGCCGCCGCCATCCTTGGATGACGGTAGCCGCTTCTCGGCCTTGGGCTTCTTCTCCACCTTGGTTGCCTTTGCTCCGCCGCGGGCTTCTTGTCGGTCGGCTTCTTCTCCGCCTTCGGTGCCATCACGCATGGATCCAAGAGGGCGGGAAGCTGAAGGCAACTCGCGAGGAGACTGGAAGAATCGTTTGGGCGGCGCTTGCGTAGTGACGCGGACGAGGAATCGGGTTAGGTGCGTGCTAGAATTTAAAGAGGAGCACGCCGGGCCGCGATTGGTCAAATGAAGGACTCTGGCTTAAGTGAAGAGCGATGAGTGACTCCATCCTTCTTTCTCGATCTTCTTGAGAGTGTGCCGTGATTCTTTGAAAGTGTGCCGTGTGCTATTCTTCTCAGTCTTCTTGAAAGTGTGCACATCTTCTCGGAGTATGCCCATCTTCTTTTATTAGTGTCGTCTTCTTGATATTCTTGAGAGCGTGCTAATATCGATCAATATGCTGTTCTTCTCGGTCTTCTTGAGAGTGTTTTCTTCATCTTTTCAAGTGTGCGCCAGCCTTGTTGATATTCTTGAGAGCGCCTTAATAACAATTTATAGATATATAATCGAAAACGAGAGTGGAAGAAATGAACGAACTGCTTTTTTATATACAATGCGAACGGACTGCCGGTGTTGGTCACGTCCGTTGAGAGTCAGATGCTTTATGTCTACAGTAATCATAGGATCTACAGTTTAAAACTAATTCTAGTCCTAACCTGTGGAGAGGATCCGTGCCTTCGATTCATGGGAATGAAGACCCACTTTTCTTTCTTTTGTAGATAAAGAAGATCCAAATATTGGCACACCTTAGTCCACGACAGTGGATTGAGCACACCCGGGACTAACTATACAAATATTAGATTCTGAGTTGCTCAGGTAACAAATAAATAAATAAATAAAGAAGGGGGTGGGGGAGATTCTGAATACCCAGCGAGGGAAGGACCAAGTACACATTTGGCAGGCATCACTTCTTATGATGTCCATATGTATGAAAATTATGATTAGGTGGCAGCATGTTCAAAATATTCTTCGACATCGATCATTTCATGCCACGCAATACAATCGAATTTTTAGGATAAGCAACAGTCCCGAGTTTTGTCTAAGAGACCCAACACCACCATACGAATGACTGACACTGAATGAAAAATATACAGGGGAAAAGCAAAAGAATGCTGGCATGAGGTAATTGGTTGTGAATCGCAGCACTCGTTCAACTCCCCATATGTTCCTCCTTCAGAGCATTTCCTGAGATTTGCGGACACATTGCCTCACCTTTTTCTTGAACTCATCCCGCTTCTCTCTCCAATCCTTCTGCAAGACAAATTCGTGTATAACTTCAGAAACCATCTGATAAGACCTACAGTTTTCAGCTATGTAGCTTAGACTAAATGATTAAAAAACTTGAAGTGCATGAAGTCAGCTACCTTGACAACAATAGAAGCGCTATGTGCTAATCAAGGAGAAAATGATCACATCAAAATAAATATTTACAGGTAAATATGCAAATAATTACTCTAGTAGTGCATTTCAAAGGACCCAATACTGTATTTAACTCTTTATCCATCAGCAAAACTAACTAATGCAATTGCAAAGCCGATAAGTGACTAAGAACTTCTGTAAGTTTGTTTTTCTATGCAAAAAGAGAAAGTAATGCCGTATTCACTTACAGCAGCTTCAATATTCGCTGGAGACTCGTCATTCGGACTAGAGAGCATCGAAATGATGCTCAGGACTATACTTTCAACCTGCATTTATGAAAGCACAATAAATTAGCAAAGGCAACATACACATTTGGCTAGTTTCAACTGATGTAAACATAAGGTAATAGGCTAGGGTATACATCAACAAAAAATTAATATCAACAAAAAATTAATAAGTCATATAGTATTTTGGCTCTGTGTGTGTGTGTGTGTGTGTGTGTGTGTGTGTGAGAGAGAGAGAGAGAGAGAGAGAGAGAGAGAGAGAGGGAGGGAGGTGAGTAAATATTTTTGTGCCCTGAACAAGAAGTCACACCGTGTGTACTGGTGTCCACCGTTCACTTGCAAGCTCATAGCCATTGGGATCTTCACCAGGTGGATGAAGAATAGAAATGCAAACACGTCCATCAGGATAAACTGAGAATTCAAAATAATAAGAGTTGTCAGAACTTTGACATGAACAGATAGTAGACACGAATATCAATCAGATAGCGAAGCTTACCATTTGGATGCCACATCTCAGAAGTAAATCTTACTGATGGAGGGCTGTTGGGATAGTTCTGGGGGAAGGTCATTATTGCATTGAAGTAGCCTCCATCACTGCAAAAGTAAAATGTCGACCCACTTAATTTCATGAAATCCAGGAAAAATGAAGTGAGATGGTAAGTTTGAATTTCCATCCACTCGCAGATACCTTCCATATAAATTTTCTCAGTTTCACTAAAAAGAAATGCAGCTTCTCAAAAATAGAATACAATCACTTATAAAACAATGATGAGTGTTATCTACTACAGGAAAAATGGTTAAATCATTTCATGGACCCAATTAAACAGAGAGGGTAAAAAGAGCCTATCAAAAGACTCCAATTTGGAGCTAGAATTAACATTAATAATATATTAACTAATATATATGTTAAACACAATGCACACCGACACGAATAATTATATCAAGTAAACACAAGAATTCTAGCCCTAGATCTGATCCTACTCGATTAACTCGTTTCATCAGACAGAACTCCAGCATGTCAAAACACCAAACAGTTGTATATGACTATACAGCATTATTGTATAACCTGCTCAGTATTTTTAGGGCCCTGCAGCAGGAAGAATTATTTCAGCATTGTTAAGTAAACTGCAAGCAAGCATCTGAGTCTGCACCATTCTTTCCGGACCCAGCAATGCCCTAGCCCCAATGGGTCAATAACTTCAAAATCTGAGAGAACTATTTTTTTAAGTACACTTCTTTTTCCAAAACATATATGTATTTCCTTAACCTTTTCCAAGGTGCTGTTATATTGGATGACAAGATCACAAAAAAGTTACTGCAAGTGGGTGAGGCATTTGCAAGAAAACAAACTATTACTGCAGGTGGGTGGGAAGATTTGCAAGAAAATAAACCACAAGCTGGATTGCTTCTATGGATCTACCTGAAGCACACAGGTAAGTAGTACAACAGATCGATACAAACATACATGGTATCTACAAACCCTGCTAGCTGCCAAAAGAACATGCAGGTAGCAGTTTGATTCATAAGTATGTCATATGAATCAGCATCAAAACACAGAATCCACGTGGTTACACTACAATTCATCAATACAGGCTGCTAATCGACATCACAAGTTCTCAACGCAGGATGCCTATAGTATAGGCCATGGAAACCAAACTCGCAATATAGATCAGCACCAAGACACATAATCCGCTTGGTTACACCATAGCTCATCAATAAGGGCTGCAGATCAACATCGCAACACAGAATTCCGATGTACACCATAGAGACCAAGCAATCGTGACTGAAGTAGGACAATCAAATTATATGGAATTGGCATCAAAATGCAGAATCGGCTCCATGACCCCACAATTCATCAATATGGGTTGCAGATCGACATCATATCACGAAATTCCTACAGTATGCACCATGCAGATCAAACAATCTGAACCTGAAACGACTATGCGCACCCATCAAGCATGCAATATATATCCCACGAGCAATCGTGCAGTGAATATAGGGCAGGCAAAATTCGAACTCACTATAGGGTGTCAGGCGGGCCGATGATGGTGACCTGCCACTCGAAGACGTTGCTATCGTCTACAAGCCCGGCGGAGAACCCATCCACGGGGTTCTTCGCAAGATCTGTGAAAAGCAACAAAGAACGTTCGAGAGATCAGGAGCCGATCGCGGCAAATCGGGGCGCAAAAGGAGGGGAGAGCAGGAGGCCGTTCGGATCCGTACCCTTGAGCTGCTTCTGGAGCAGGAGGCTCGCCTGGCTAGCGGTGCCCGCCATGGCAACGACGCAGCGCTCCTCGACCGGATCGGGGCTAGGGTTTTGGCGATGGAGAGTCGTTCGCCGCCCCCCGGAGGAGCTGCTTTATTTCTGGGGGCGAGGGCAGCTTTGGAATCGAGAGGAAGAGGGTAGAAGACAACAGGCTGGAGGATTTTTTATAAGGAGCTTGGAAGGGTTAGTTAATCATGATGAGAACCGGATTAGTTTCTGCGGCTAAAAGATCATGTGTTTTTAGTTGTCGTTAGTAATTTCCTCGTAAAGAAACTTACTTCACCATTATTAATTATTAATTATTAATTTAGGAGACCGACAGCAAATAATATGTTTCTAGTGTATATGTTGGATTCCTTTTCATACTAGCAAACATCCAAATATCTTTATTCCCGCTGTTCTATATTATAAATTATTTTGATTTTTCTAAATACATAATTTTTCATGCATCTAGATACTACACTATGTCTAGATACATAGTGATATAGAAAAACAAGATGACGTATAATTTAGAATGAATGGAGTAATAAACCGTACGTGTCTAGATTAAAAACAATTCCTATAAAATAAAAAAAGTGCTCTCCAACAGTTCCATAAAAAGCTCCTTAAAGATAAAAGGTAGTCAAATATCATCTCCAACACGTAAGTTTTCATGATTGAGAGGAATTTCATATCCAATCCTAGTTCGATGTTTTCCTCTGGAGATCAAAGTAAATTGTTAAATTAAAAAAAATGAAGGGTCCAGGTGAGAAAGCGGTAAAGGTTTAGTTGGTTAGAAATAGTTGGGAGCTTCCAATGTAAAGTTAGAAATAGTTTCAGGTTTCTTAATGTAAAATCGTTTAGAAAACTATTACAATAGACTATTAGAGAAAACAAAAATTAAGGTTACTATATTTTTCTGTTAACTTGTTAGATCTATTAGTTTAGCAAGTAAACTAGACTAACCTCCTAGCGACGCTCGAAGTAAATTTGGTAGAAACTACTTGACATATTCCTGGTACAAGGGTTTTTACTCGTATTAATACTACAACATGGGGGTTTGTTGCCTACATTACTCCCATCTACAGGCCCATGTGATGTAAATTGAGCGTGTCTGTGTTATCTGCATATTGCCTTATGTAGGCTAGCACTATTATGAAATCAATCTGGTTCTTCATCTTGCTATTTCAAATCTAGCATTCCCAGCTATGTAAGGGTACATTTGCATCCGCTTTACATTTTTCCCTGCCCGCTTTGCACTGATGGGATTGATAGGGTCACATCACCTCCTCCCATGCTCTCTTTTCTTCCTCTGCAGGCAGCTAGAGTTTGACACACCTTGTAAGTATCTGCTGCGTCATTTAATTAAATCGAGCGTCGTCCACTTAGGCCTTGTTTAGTTACACCCAACTTTCCCTCCAACTTCCAAGTTTTTCCACTCTCTCTCCATCACATCAATTGTTTCCCGTATATAAAGAGTATTAAATATAAATAAAAAAAATAACTAATTGCATAGTTGGGTTGTAAATCACGAGACGAATCTTTTGAGCCTAGTTGGGCCACGATTGGACAATATTTACCACAAACAAACGAAGTGCTACAGGACTTTACAATCTCTCTCCTCTCACAAATTTGTTGCCACATATAAAGAGTATTAAATATAAATAAAAAAAATAAATAATTACATAGTTTTGTTGTAAATCACGAGACGAATCTTTTTTGAACCTAGTTGGGCCAACGATTGGACAATATTTACCAAATAAAAACGGAGTCTTCTGAACCGGCCCAAAAACTCACGTGTAACTAAACGAGGCCTTAACCGATCTGATTTCAACAAACCAACATCAGTGATCCCCAATAGATACCATCTCCACTACATCGACTCATCCACAACTCAGGATCCCGGTTGCACATCTACTTGTGCTCTACTGTGAGATAATTTTGAACCTATTATTATGTTCTGCTTATCTGTTTCATGAATCCCATATTTTTTTTCCTCACAATCGAAGATCTGGTTGAATGATGTCAATTGTCAACATCAGAGGCACATCAACGTCTAACACAGCTCTAGTCAAACAAATTTACTTTAGTTTCTATATTATGTGTAATTACTAATTAGTGATCATGTTTAGTGTCTAACTACATGTTTATGCCGAGTTAGGTTCAACATCCAAAAGATGACATTTTCATGACCAGAGGGGGCTAGCCAAATTCTGCGAGATCAGTTTGCATTACCTTAATAAAGCATTAAAAACATCTCAAACACAGCACCGGTGAACAAACCGAAAAACAAACAACCGCTAACACAAGCAAAAAGAGTACCAAGTAAAATTTCATCTGTTCATTGAGATGGAATTGCCAAGTCTCATATCCAAATCAAAACTCAAAATCCAAGTCAAGTATTATATATGGGGTCCATTGCTTCTTACACAACCAGAAATGCAAGTTTCAACTGATGAAGTCAACCTGGACCCTCTACCCTGCAGAATAACACATCCAGAGATGGCGATTTTTGTTAGTCTTCAAAATGTGATAGCTGCCCTCAGGCAAAAATCTCATTTTACACCATCACTTTGAGTCAGTGAGATTATTATCATGACACTTCAGACCGCTCTGGTTCGCATGGTCTCCACACTGTACCAGAAGGTTCATCCATCAGGGCGATGCCCTTGGTAGCAAGGCTTTTCCTGATTCCATCAGATACCTCAAACTGCTTATTCTTCCTTGCCACGTTTCTCTGCTCAATCTGCTCTTGCAAACTTTCTTCAGTCAACCCTGCTCGCTTTAATGCTTTGTCCTTCAGTTGCTTCAGTACCTATTGGACCAGCAGTTTATATTCGTTAAATATGTAGGTGGTCATCATCATAAACAGAAATACATTTCTAGACACTGGAATTTTTTTTTTTCTAGACAGGCACATTGGCTTCAGTACCTCTGCCAAAGATGACGATGGCATCAGACCAAGTATAGACAGTTTATTTTTAAGTTCTGTTTCCAATGCAATCAGAGCTTGAATATAATCTTCTGGCTGTTTTTGCAATTGCTGTTGCTTCTGTTGCTGCTTCTTCTGCTGTTGCTGTTTCTTCTTTTGCTGTTCTATTTTTTGCTGCAGTTTCTGAAAGTAGAAATGGTGTTATAGGCAAGGAAAAATAATAGTATCACAGACAATTTCAAAACACTATAACCTTGGAACTTGGAAGCACAAGAGACCAGAATACCTTCAAATCATTCAGACTGCTGTTTATGGCCTTCAGCAGCTCCATGAAGCAACGATCCAGAACATCTGTGGTTTTAAGATCATTCGACATATATTTCAAGAATTCTGAATGGTGCTTATTAATCAGATTTTGCTCTTCAGATGGCACTGGGACAGCAATACCCTCTTCACGATATGCCGCTAGCACTTCCTCACAGTCATATAGAGTCTACAAAGAAAACAATGGAGTGAATTAGGACACAAGGATACTTAATGCCCAAACCTAAATCCAATAAATCACAAAATGACTAAAATTTGAAGCTAAAGTCACGTACCTGATAAATGTAGTAGACACGATCAGATGCAATCTCAAGTGCTTGATCAGAGTGGTTCACATCTGATCTATAATGCGTGCGCATCAGGAAAAATCTTAAAGCCATTGGATGGTAAAGAGCAATGATCTGAACAGAAACAACTATTATTGATCCTAACAGGAAGTTCAAACTCATGTGAAGAACTAGAGAAAGCAACAATTGGAGATCAAGGAAACCAAAGTGCTTAGTTTGGATTCACCCATTCCACCTCGGAATTGGAGGGGATTGAGGGGTATTTGAACTAATTTTCCCTCCAATACCCTCCGATCCCCAAGTGGAATGGTCGATCCAAAGAAGCCCTAAAGGTTAAAACTAATCACAATGACTAAACTAAAGGGAGCCATGTGTTCACCACTTACATCTCTAATCGTGAAGAAGTTATTATCTGATTTTGCCATTTTTTTATCATCTTTGTTGACGAAGCCATTGTGCATCCAACACTTGACCTCGCTCTTAGGATAAGCCGCTCGACTTTGGGCAAGCTCATTCTCATGATGAGGGAAAATCAAATCTTTCCCCCCACCATGAATATCAAATACATGTCCTAAATAGTGAGCACTCATTGCACTGCATTCAATATGCCATCCTGGTCTTCCACGGCCCCAAGGGCTATCCCAAAAAGGCTCACCCTCCTTTGCAGCCTGAAACAATGATTACTGAAGGATTAGAAGAAAGTGACAACACTCAGCTAGATATGAGTTTATTTCACAAAACTACAGGTATTTGTGCCTAATCAAGGACATGCAGGTTTTAGGATTTATTCACAAAACTATAACTACTCGCAGATTCAATTATCACACCTACAGCATTTTGCATGGATCCACATGTGTAGCTACACAAGTCATGTTTAGACTCGCATATGAACTTGGATGTGAACGAGTAGTTGTAGTTCTGTGAAACTGATACCAGAAGCTGTAGTTTCTTCATAGTTAGACCTAAGTAGTTGTAGTTTTGTGAAATCAAAACTAGGAACATCAGTACTTCAAACTTACCTTCCAGAGTGCGAAGTCTGCTGGATTACGCTTTCTCGTATCAAAAGCAACCCGTGCACCTGCCTGATTTTGATCCAATTTCCTTCCAGATAAACTGAGATATTCAGGAAAGCTATCGACTGAAAAGTACACATCTCCTTCCATAGCATAGGCTTTCCCGTTCTCCATTATCTGTTCAGAAACATAGACAACATGGGAAAGACATGTGACATAAGAAGAGATAAAAGGGGAATTTTTGTACCATCAGGATTATTATAAGCAGCGAGTGGGCGCCGTGAGGGCGCAAAAGAGGGAGAGAGTGAGACACAGGGAGAAGCCCAGGAACAAAACTGTTGCTTTGCTTAATCCATTAATTCCTCAGTTTAAGATATTTATCCTTCCTAATAAATCAATATATATAGATCCTATGTTTAAGGAGGTAAACAGGAAACACTGTTTAATAAAATACAGCCATGGGCCCATGGCACCCCTAATGACTGGTGTGGCCCAGCAACACACGCGCCTATGGCGTTCGTACGCGACACCAATCATAACAGTGGCAAATAATGCAATCATCAGTGTTGATTTTGTTTACAATAGCCAGAGTGGTGGAGCTTCCAATCAAATCCAAGGGACACCAGGAAAATTACTAAAGAATTTCAGTGACTGGCTATTAGACAGAAACCTATTGTGTTCATAGCAAATTCCAAGGGTGGCACATAGCCCCTGATGACCCTAACTAAGTTCATTCCCTGACAACAGCTGCAAAGTATCAGGAAAGCAATAAGTAAACACATATTTACATAAGTTACATTTGTAGCAATACTGTACCTTTGTTATCAACTCTATAATATGCTCAATGTGCTCAGTTACCCGTGGCTCGCAAGTAGGAGGCAAGCACTGGAGTTCAGTCATATCGAGAAGAAATTCATTGATAAACCGGCTACTCAAACTTGTAACTGTTTCACCGCGTTCATTTGCACGCTTAATAATCTGTGAGAAAAAGGTAAGGAAATAATTTTATCTGAATTTCTGTCTGAAGATATTGGGAAAGAGATAAAATTTATATTAAACATGCAGCACACTGGAAAATCAGACTATTTTGTAAATCCTGGTGTATGCTATATGAACAATGCCCAAGGAAAAAGAATAGATGTTCGAATGAAATGGCATTGGTGACACTCTGGCTAAGAGGAAGGCACAAGATTAGTTGAACCCACAACAAATTAGTCCAGAGATGACACTGTCACAAATAAGATCGTGCTCCTTCCATTTTGATACCTCAAGAAGTTTTCCTTCCTTCTCAACAACTAAAATGTAACTCTAGAATAGTGTGAACAAATTGTTACCTTGTCATCAATATCCGTGAAATTCCGGACATATTCAACTTCATACCCCAAGAATTTAAGGTACCTACAAGGAATGTGAGACCAATTTATATTATAGAATAAATATGTTATCAAAACTTAAAAAGCAAAGATAGCAACATGACTCAATAGTATGCTTTAGCTCGGCTATTCTTTGACAAATGTACTGAAATATTAATGTAATGTATACAGACCACTGTAGGTTTAATTCAAAACAGCACCAAATGACTGTAGTACTAACACGATAAGGTTAACTTGCTCAAAGTGTTCCGAGTTACAAAGAATCACATATTCGCATGTTGCATGTACTCCCCCCGTCCCAAAATAAACCAATTTCTAGAATAATCCTAAGTCAAACTATTAAGTTTGACCGATTTACATAAAAGATCACTAACATTTTTTACACCAAATTAGTACCATTGAATACACCATGAAGATATAGTTTGACATAAAACAACTCTAGAAGTTGATTTATTTTGGGACCGAGGGAATACATAAAAAGAATTCATGACAATGAAAAATACAGCATTGCCACAGTTCAAATGCTTAATCAGTCACAGCAATAATTAGTCCATCAAACACGTATCTACAAGTAGATTCCAGAGGTAACTAGCAACTAATACAGTTTAAACATAGCCTGGATCCAACTATGTTGAACATCCAAACCCAAGCATGACTAACAACACACAAACCTACAATTATTACAACACTACACTGAGACAACCCACTAGACAATATATTTCCCAATCGAGAGCAGTAATTGAGCAATCAACCAACAGGTGAGCAGCAAGTGCAACCGGAGTCCATAGTGCACCCAATCCTAGAAGTAAAATCTTACTCTGCGCATTTTTGAGCACAAACGCATAGCTCGCTAGTAGCCGATCCGGTTAGCTGCGTGTATACCGAGACAAAGGATCGCCAGATCCGAGGGTGCTGGGATTGCTACCTGTAGAGGACGTCGAAGGCAACGTAGGCACGCGCGTGGCCGATGTGGCTAAAATCGTAGGGAGTGACGCCACAGACGTACATCCCTACCTTCCCCTCCACCCGGGGCTGGAAGGGCTCCTCCTTCTTCGTCAAGGAGTTAAATAATACGAGCTGCGGCGGCGCCGTCGCCTCCGCTGTAGTGGCGGACAGCGGCGATGGGGCCTCCTTCGCCGAGGCGGGTAGCGGAGCCTGGACCTCCTCGGCCATGGTGGTGGGGACGAAGGGAGAGGACGGCCGCGCTAGCCTAGAAGAAGCCCCAGCGGCCGGCCAGACAGACGCAGAAGGGGAATTTGCGGCGGCGGCTGTCTGCGGGATGCGGCCGTGGGGGTGAGGGCTGAGGGACGGGGGTGGGGGTAGTCGTCGAGAGAAGAAAGCAGGGCAAAAAGTTGGAACGTGGAAGTGGCCAAGTGGACTCGATGGGCCGACTAGCGGCCCGTCGAAACACGGTTGCCTCCTCGTTTGGGTAGCCTAGGCACATCAGTTTAAACCCAGGCGCAGTAACAAACATAGAGCATGATTCGAACAGTTTGAACCTAGGCACAATAAGAGTATGATTTTTATAAAAAAACTGAAGCAAGTTTCATAATTTCTTAGCTAAAACAAATTTTATGTTAATTTCTAAGATTAAACCAGGTTTTAAGATTTTTAACTGTATTATTTTCATTTAGAAATATATTTGGATAATTTTTTAACATTTTTATAATATTATTTATATTTTTATAAATAATATTTCTAGTATGATTTACCTCCTTGAATTTCAACTTAGTTCATCAGCTGACCCACTATCAAAACTATCAGGTCGCAAAAGTGCATGTTTTTACAAGTTGAGGGAGGTTAGAAAACTGATTTTGAAGATCAAGGAGAAAAATCGAATGAATGACTATGATAGTTGAGGGAGATAATCACACAGGCCCTAGGTGGTAAGATCAATTGTCTAGGGAGCTACCTAGCCTAGACACCTTCACCCGGGTTAACCAGGATTCAGAATTTTGACCGGTTTTCACCGGTAAAGGTACATATCATTAATTTTGGTTCCATTTTGTCTAGATTTTTTTAATTGTTGCCAAATTTAAAAGTTCTGAGGGAAATTTCAATGGATTTTATTGACTTTTGCAAGTTTTATTTATGTTGATCCTCTAATATAACCTTGGTCAGAATCAAAGGCCCTGAATCACGGTTTCCTCTAATGCTTTTCTCAAGTTACCTGAATCAGGCCTCCAGCTCAAATTGGTGTCCAGTAGACAGTAGTACCTCAATTGCTTTTTATAAGGAACGACTACAGATGATATAGGCCTTGTTTAGATGGGAGAAAAAGGTGGAAAAATTTTAACTTTATAACTGTAGCACGTTTCATTTGTATGTGACAAATATTGTCCAATCGTGAACTAACTAGGCTCAATAGATTCGATCTCGTGATGTACAACTAAACTGTGCAATTAGTTATTTTTTTACTTACATTTAATGCTTCATATATATGGGTAAAAACTTAATGTGATGAAGAGAGAGTGAAAAAAGCCAGAATCTAAACAAGGCCATAGTCTCCTAAACTATACTTTAATTATCTATTTATGTTACATTGTATTATTTATATATTTTATATACTGAATCTAATCACCAATCTAACCATATTAAGTTTATGGTATAATAATTAAAATTGTTGGTGAAATATTAGTAAAAGGTTTTAAAGTTTGACTTTTAAAATTTGTGGACACCCTAAAAAGATAATAGAGAGCTCTCTGTTCCCAATTAGAATTCCCTTTTGACTATTTTAATATATAGATTTTGTTATGTATCTAGATATATAACAATATTGATATACTAAAAATATCAAAGCAATTTATTATAATTTGATGAACCAGAGAGGCTGATATCTTTCAGCAATTTGTGCGTATATGTATATCTAGATTTATATGAATCTAATATTAAAAGCCAAAATTTCATCACTACTTTTCTATTCACTCTCGTAACTCGGTGGAAAGTTTCTTCCACATTACTACTTTTTTTACTTACCAAACCATACTCAAGTCGTGTTGTCTTGTACTCCCTCTCCTTACGTATAGAAATTAGATGTCATTTTGAATAAGGTTTTGGTCAAATATTGGGACATAAATCATAAATAACTTTTAAGTTATTGAGTTTAAAAATGTAAAAATATATGAATACATTTGTCTTGAAAAATACTTTCAAAAAAAAATATAAACATATTATTTTGTGATGAGTATTTTTACAAAAAAAATATGAAGTTAAAGTTATATTTTAGAGATCGTGTCTTTGTCCTAAACGACATTTAATTTTTGTATAGAGGGAATATGTATAATTCGCGTCTAACGAAGATGGATATCGAATCAGGCTACCTATGCTACTAAAAATTAGCACTTGTTTGGTTGCAAATTAGAAGGACCACATTGAAGGGTCGAGATGGCGGACTAGAGAGGGGTGAATAGTCCTTTCTAAAATCTAATCGCAGCGGATGACCGAATAAAATGCGGAATTAAAACTATCGGTCTAATCAAGACTTCACCCCACTATCTATGATCAAGCACCTTATAAAATAATCCTAGGTTAAGACACTAAGGTGCAAGGCTAGGTAATGCTCACCTATCCAATACTAGGTTGCAAGGTCACACAAACCTAAGCAACTAGTACTCAATCAAACCGGGGAGCACCTACACAAACTAGTGAGCAAAGCGCACAAAACCTAAGCACACTAGTAGTTCTCACTAGCACGGCTACAAAACCTAACTAGTGAGCTCACTCACTTAGCTACACAAACTATGCAAAGTGACTAGCAAGGCTACACAAGCCAACTAGCCACGCAATCGCTACTTCTAAGCTACACAAGCTAAGAAGGTAACTAGGAAGCTACACAAGCAAACTAGCTACACAAGAGCAACACTACTCACTAGCACAAGTAATGAATCAAGTAAAGACAAGCTAGTGATCGGAGACTTTGCAAACCGACGAGAAGAGTAGACAAAATGACACGTCGATTTTTTACCGAGGTTCACTTGGTTGCCACCAAGCTGCTCCTCGTTGAGACAAGCTCCAAGGTTGTCACCGGTCCTCTTGCTAGCGGTGACCCTCAAGTCACGCTCTCCCACCGGAGTGCTCACCATGAGCTCTAGCACTTGACCGCGTCGAACCACTTGTTGCTCTTCGTGTCTCCCTTTTACTAGAGTTGCTCTTCGCGATCTCCCGCGGGGTGAGCACAATCCCCCTCACAATGTCACTCCACGTGACTAGCAATCGGAGCACCACTCAATCTCCGAGCGTGCTACAACGATGTCCACAAGCCTCCAAGCCGTCTAGGGGGTGGCAACCTCCAAGAGTAATAAGCACCACCGGCTTGCAACTCTCTCACCTAGTGCCACACCTTGCAATCTCTCAATGCAACACACTAGAATCACTAGCTCACTCTTGGATGTAATCACTACAAGCTCTAGTGAGTTAGAGGGCTCTCAAGCACCACCAAGTAAGGACACAAAGTCCCCAATATGCTCAGCCACAAGCCAAAGCCGGCCAAGGCAACTACTTATACCCCCAGGGGCTAAAGAGCCGTTGCCACGAAACCGGTCAGCCAGAGCGACCGGGGCCTTGTACCAAGTGACGGACGGACAGCGTCCGGTCGCGGCGTCGATGCGCCCCCGCGACGCCACGTGTCCTCGTCTTTCAAACTAGCCGTTGGCGCGCAGCGGCTAACTTCGCACGCTGCGCCACGCCACCTTGCCGGGGCGCGTCTGTCTACCGAAGCGGCGGCGACGCCAGCGTCCGGTCACAACTTCGAAGCCCCAGCGGTTTTTTCGGCCGGACGCGTCCGTCAAGATCTTGGCCGGACTCCCCGGCGTCCGGTCCACCTCGGCTTCGCTGCGCCCCTAGCCTCTGACGCCCGGCCGGACGCGCACCGGAGGCGTCCGGTCCCACGGCGTCCGGTGACCACCGAAATTACCCGGGACGCGCACACTTGACCGGACGCGTCCGTCCCCTCCTGGACCAAGTGTCCGATCGAGTGTTTCTCAGCGAGAAACACTCCGACGACTTCGCCTCCAATTTCGGCCTCCGACGCAATGGAAAATGAACACTTCACTTCCACAAAAGCGCCGAATCCCACCTCGCAAGCTCGGCGGGAGGGAGAGAGGATCCCAAACCCCTCTCTACCCGGCAAACACCATCCCCTTTGCAAATGTGCCAACACCACCAAGTGTACATTACCATGCGCAAGTGTGTTAGCATTTTTACAAATATTTTTAAAGGGTTTTCACTTCTTCTCACAACGCCACTTGGTCCTAGCAACACGATGCAAAGTTAGATCGCTCAAGTGACACTAGATGACCGATATGCAAACAAGTTTGCCCCTCTTGATAGTACGGCCATCTATCCTAAACCCGGTCATCAACTTCTCTACACACCTATGACCGGTGAAATGGAAACGCCCTAGGTTATACCTTTGCCTTGCGCTTTCCATTCCATCTCCTCCAATGCCTTTGCAACACATGCACCGACCGCTCCACATGAATGATATGATTCACTTCATATCATCACATGGCCTTTGGTCCATCGATTTTGACCTCACTTGCTTTTCACCATCGCTTCGGTCCTTCGGCGCCAAGTCTGTGCTCAAGCCTCTACCAACGGCTTCAAAGCCTCCAACTTGCCCTTCACCCTCACGACCAAGCCAAGTCTTGTCGTGATCTTCACCTCTAGCCACATAACTCCATGTCATGTATCATGCTTTAAGCTCCTTCATCACCTGTGGACTAATTCTCTGCATATCTCACATAAACATAATTAGTCCACCTAAGTTGTCACTCAATTACCAAAACCAAATAAGGATCTTTCAATCTCCCCTTTTTGATAATTGACGACAACTCTACAAAGATATGGAATTTAAGCATTTTGGGATTTTATGCCACTTATCCAACATTTAAGCACTCGGTTTATGATTTGGATAAGCACCATAAAATCAATTTGGTAGTGTTAACTCCCCCTACATGTGTGCTCAAATGGTTTGGTTTCAAGCTTGCACACACGTATGAATATAAAATTTATGGGAGTGTTACCACTACTAAGTGATGCTAAGGTATACAAGATAGAGAATAAACCTTTGTAGCATGTATACCATATTTTCAACATCCTTAGCATCAATCTTTGCTAGAAACAAGTGAAACTAGATACCACGTGAGATCAACATTATAATCAAGGTTCTAGTTATCACTTGCTATACTAAGACTAGGCTCTAGATACCACAAAACATTAAACATTATTCAAGTCTTAGTTCTAGCAAACACTTGCACACAAGCATGTAGGAATGTAAGACAAATGCAATGCAAGCAAGCAAATGTAATGCATAATTAAATGCATCAAGCATGTATTCATGAGCTTGCTCCCCCTATTGTGTGCTTCTCTTGTCCAAGAATTTTGATCCCCTTCCATTCTTCAATCTTGCTCCCTCTTGGTCATATCCATGTCCAATTTTGTCCAATCTCTCCCCCTATGTCATGCATTTCACTTCATGCAAACATATTTCATATCTTTGTGCTCCAAATCTCTTCCCCTTTGTCATCAATTTCCATAAAGGGTATGCTTCACTTTGACAAAAAGGTTGCACTCGGGGTATAGATGGTTGACACTTGAATCTTGCATTTTTGATGGACACCTTCTCTTGACGTTGAAATGATATCACTTGGAATTTGAGATGATCTTTTGACCAATTCGGGATGAGACCACTTGTAGGAATTCTCTTTTGTTGTAGGATCACCCACTTGATTAACTTGAGCTCTTGAGGTAGCTTTGCTTGAATTTGATCACTTAAGGTTGAGGACCACTTGAAGTGTAGGATATCACTTGAATGCTTGATCTAGACACTATTTGTAACCACTTGATATATCACATGTGTGGAAGGATACCACAAGTAGGAATATGACACCATGTGTATACCACTTGAATGAATGGTGAGTCTAGATACCACTTGTAAATATCAAACTTGATATCCATTTATATTGTTATCTTCTACTTCTTGAACTTGATTCTTTCCATGAGCTTCTTTCTCTTTTTAGTTCAAACTAGCAAATTTGCATAAGTGATCTAACTCGGTTTGAACCAATGACAAGCTTCTTCACACATCTTTCAATGGTTATCTTGTCAATATTGAATTAGATCCTTTCTTGCTCATCTAGCTAGATCAAACACTTAGGTTCACATGCTCATAAAAAAGTCATATTTAGTCACTAGATCATATAAAGCATAGAAGCAATAGTGGCATGATATGAACTTAAAATCATTTGATTTTTATGAATGCTCACTAGATATGTCTATATGCACTAAACAAGTCCTTAGCAAATATGAATGCATATGACAACCAATTTTACCTTTGCTTTGTTGGAGTAGAGGATAGTCATGATATTTTAAATAAGCTCCGCAAAGACAATGTGAAGTCTATTTAAAAACTTGGTGAAGACCAATCATCAAAGATAGAATCCGTTCTTCACCCATATGTGAGTTATGAACCACTAATGATCAAGTGCACTCTTCATGTTATGGTTGGCTTGCTTCTTCTTTGATCTTTGCTTGCATAAGACAACTATGGTTGATATTCATTTGTATAAAAGACTAATATATCAATTGTGAATACCGCTTGAATTCTCTATAAATTGCTCTTGTTTTAGGTGTTGCTTGCTTTGTTGACACTTGTTATGATCCAAAATTTATTAGCAATTACCATTACCCGAGGAACAGAATTATAACAAGAATAGGGTTATCATTAACAATTTCCACGAGTTTTGGTGATTTGTGCATTTTTCAGAGAATTATTGAGAAAAGACTAAAAAGAGGGATTTGAGTGCTTATTTACCACTTAAAACATAACTGCGACAAAAGGATATCACGGAGGACTCGGGGAAGACTCCGGAAGACACCAAGAAGTGGGGCCCGCAATGCTTTCGGTGGGGCCGGCCCCACCATGGGGCCGCCGGGCCCTAGGGTGGCCGCTGCCCCCCCCTTCTGGAACCTTCTCCTGCCGCCTAGAGTTTTCATCCGGCCGCTTGTTAAGTCGGTTTGATCGACGGCACGTGTTAATCCCACTTAGGGCTATAAAAGGAGGGCCATACCCCCCCGGAGTAGGCCGGATCAAGAGATGAAGATTCGAGCTTTAGATAGAGATCCACTAGATCTAGGCTAGCAATCAAGATAGAGATTAGAGAGATAGAGAGGAGAGTAGAGATTCGGAGGAGCCCCTGTCGGGCGTCCTTCGAGTCAGATTAAATGCCTGGATTCGGCTTCCTCGCCTGAGGGCTGCGTTCGAGGTACTTTTGTATTTAATATTCTGATTCAAGTAAGCGGCGTTTATATTCGTTCTTTAGTTTGTAACTCATATTATATTGAGTACTTTGATTTGGGTAGCTCCTAGGTCGAGTAGTTGTCGTAGCGTAGGCGTGGTGTGCGGGTTATGATTACTTGTGAATGTCCCCGATTAGCGGGATAGTGGTAGCTCGCGTAGGTGACTCTATAGCTACGTTGAATCCTCCGTAGTCCACTTCCGTTGATGGGACAGACAGGTGATAGGTGTCCGGTAGGTAGATTACTCTGTTTCTTCTCCTATTCAGATCACTTGCCCGATAAGGCGATATTATACAAAGTTTTCTGGGTGGTTAGAACTAGAGTGCATTAGCTATTTCCTCGTTCTCGATAGTTTTCTAAGTTGTTTGTGCCCCATAGATTAAGAAGTATTAGGCTAGATCATATTTCACCTTTTTGTTCCTTTGGGTTCGATATTAAAAACAGGGTTGATCTTGGTGAAGTGCTATCGGTATATATATCGTGCGCTTATGGATAATCGATTATAATTATTATTAGGTGCGTTAATTTATACCAACAAGCATTTCTGGCGCCGTTGCCGGGGAACGGTTTGTTGATTTTGATTTAGCCTATCTTAGTCTATAGTTATCCTTATATTAAAAAAAAATAAAAAAAATAAAAAAAAAAAAAAATATTATGGAAAACGAATCGCAACTTTTATATCAATATGGAGCACCATCGGGATCGTACCTCCGACCAATAGAATCTTCTAAACCTATCACATCATCTGGCTATGAGCTACGCCGGGATTAATTAAATTAGTCCAAGAACATATCTTTTTTACGGTAACACTAGCGAAAACCCCTATTCCCATTTAACTAATTTTGAGCAAACATGTTCATGTCTGCAGCATTAAGGGCATGGCCGATGAAACTTTAAGATGGAAACTCTTTCCGTTTTCATTAACGGGTAGAGCCAAAAAATGGTATAATCGCCATGTTGGGAGTAGTCAAGGAGATTGGGAGATATTACGAAAATACTTTTGTCTTAAATTTTTTCCAAAGAGAAAAGGTCGCTAAACTTCGATTTGAAATCATATGATTCAAACAATTAAGTAATGAATCGCTAGGCAAGGCTTGGGATCGTTTTGATGGTTTTGTAAATTCGGACCTAATCTTGCTTTTCCGAGAACCCATGCTTTTACAACATTTCTTTTTAGGCCTTGATGATAAAAACAAAGAATATCTTAATTTGGCCTCGGGAGGAGCATTTATGCATATTCTTGTTGATCATGCTAAAACTATTCTTACTAATATTTTGAATGATCTCCCCGAAGAAAAAAGAAGAGTTGTTAGAAGAAAATTCTCAATTAGCTAAAACTGAACTTTTACTTGATTTATCTCAATCTGTAGTTGAATTAAAACCCGAGCTAGTTGATGAGATAGTTCCGAATTCTCGTGGATGTTTGAAATAGAGGATGATTTCTTTAATGATTTTGGGAATACTACACTTTATAGTAAAATTATTCAACCCCAGCAATCCGTAGAGATTTTAATTTCAGTTTTTCACATCCGATGATTTAAAATTTCTTAGAGAAATAATAAGAAATTTGATTTTTATTTTGGGTGATGATTGGTTGACAGAATCCGAGCAATCCCACGATATAATTCGTCTTGATTCACCCTCTGTTAATATAATGCCGCAAGTAAATTCATATCCTTTTGAAGCTTTATATAACCCAATTGTAGGAGTCAACATTATGTCATATTCTTTTGCTAGAAAATTCTTAAAAGATATACCATTAATGCCTACAAATAAATTACTCAAAAATTGTTTAGGACACATTATTCTTAGTGTAGGAGTTTTAAGTGCACTTCCTATTGTTATTAATGATTTCCGCATTTCGCTAAATTTCTATATCTTTGATGTGTGGGATTTTGATGTAATGATTGGGGTACCTATAATCAAACTTCTTCGAGAAGGTCGTAATGGTAAATTAAATGTCAAGCTTGGGAAGGGATTTAATTTCTCAATACCTATAACTCATACAGTAAATGTTAAAAGCGAGTCCTTCCCTGAATCAAATTCAATAGAAGAGGTTAAGGCGGTTGAGTATAATACTTTTATTCAACCTGATTTAGAAGATGATGCCCAGTTTTTCATTGATGAAGAGGAGGAGGACCTTATTGATCCTGAACCTCTTGATGAATTACTAGAACCACAAAAGCCCTCTATTGAGCTTAAACCATTACCATCTGGTCTTAAATATGTTTTCCTAAACAATGATCAAGAATATCCTATGATTATAAGCGATAAACTCTCTGATGAAGAATCTTATAAATTAATAGCAGTTTTAGAAAAACATAGAGCCGCTTTTGGATATTCACTCCAAGATCTCAAAGGGATCAGTCCTGTTCTTTGCACCCATCGCATACCAACCAATCTAGAAATTACGCCTTCAAGAGAGCCTCAACGTAGACTCCAAAATGCGATGCGAGACGTAGTAAAGAAAGAAGTTTTAAAGCTTTTACATGCAGGGATCATATACCCAAGCACCGCATAGCGAGTGGGTAAGTCCTGTGCAAGTTGTACCTAAAAGGGAGGAATGACGGTTGTCGAGAATGATAAAAATGAATTAATACCTAAAAGAACTGTCCTTTGGATGGCGAATGTGCATAGATTATCGAAAACTAAACAAAGCAACAAGGAAAGATCATTTTCCTCTACCTTTCATTGATGAAATGTTAGAACATCTAGCAAATCATTCTTTCTTTTGTTTCCTTGATGGTTATTCAGGATATCACCAAATCCCTATCCACCCCGATGATCAAAGTAAAACCACTTTTATATGTCCCTATGGAAGTTATGCTTATAGAAGAATGTCTTTTGGATTATGTAATGCACCTGCTTCTTTCCAAAGATGTATGATGTCTATATTTTCTCGATATGATAGAAGAAATCATGAAAGTTTTTATGGATGATTTTTTTCAGTTTATGGAAACTTTCGATGATTGTCTAGAAAATTTAGATAAGGTTTTGCAAAGATGTGAAGAAAAACACTTAGTCCTCAATTGAGAGAAATGTCATTTTATGGTTAGAGAAGGAATAGTGTTGGGACACTTAGTGTCGAGAAAAGAGGTATAGAGGTAGATAAGGCTAAGATTGAAGTAATTGAACAACTACCTCCCCTGTTAATGCAAAAGGAGTCCAAAGTTTTCTTGGTCATTGTGGTTTTTATCGTAGATTTATAAAGAACTTTTCATAAATTGCTAGACCAATGACAAGATTGTTAGCTAAGGATGTACCTTTTGACTTTGATGAAGAATGCTTGGAATCATTTACTGTTCTTAAGAAAGCACTTACATCAGCACCAATCATCCAACCCCCGATTGGTCTTTACCTTTTAAAATTATGTGTGATGCTAGTGATTATCTTTGTAGGGGCAGTCCTAGGACAAACAAAAGATAAGACGCATCATGCAATTGCTTATGCTAGCAAGACAATGACAGAAGCACAATTAAATTATGCAACCACCGAAAAAGAACTTTTGGTCTGTTGTCTTTGCTATTGATAAATTTAGATCTTACTTAGTTGGAGCTAAAATAATTGTTTATTCTGATCATCTTTGCTCTTAAATATTTGCTCACTAAGAAAGATGCTAAACCCCGACTAATAAGATGGATTCTATTACTACAAGAATTTGATTTAGAGATTAAAGATAGAAAAGGAATAGAAAATCTTGTTGTTGATCATTTGTCTAGAATGTATTTTAAAGAACCACAGGAATTACCTATAAATGATTCATTAAGAGATGACATCTTTGTTTAAAGTAACCAAGACAGACCCTTGGTACGCGAATATTGTCAATTTTATGGTTGCAGGTTATGTACCACCGGAGAAAATAAGAAGAGACTCATTTATGAAAGTCGTCTCCACATGTGGGATCCACCTTACCTCTTTCGGGTATGTGCCGATGAATTACTCGAGAAGGTGTGTACCAAGTAGAAGAAGGCTTGCAGATCATTCAGAAATGTCACTTATCACCATATGGAGGTCATTATGGGGCATTCCGCACTCATGCAAAAATCTGGCAGAGTGGTTTCTTTTGGCCAACTATGTATGAAGACACCAAAGATTTCATCCAAAGATGTGGAGCATGTCAGAGGCACGAAAACATCAATACAAGAGATGCCATGCCACTCACCAATAACCTTCAGATTGAGCTCTTTGATGTCTGGAGAATTGATTACATGGGACCCTTTGTGAAGTCAAAGAATTATGAGTATATTTTGGTGGCAGTTGACTATGTATCCAAGTGGGTAGAAGCTATGCCATGTAAAAATGCTAACTCCAAACATTCAAAGAAGATGTTCGAAGAAATCATATTCCCAAGGTTTGGAACACCTAGAATGGTTATAAGTGATGGAGGAACGCATTTCAGCGATAAGAAGTTTCACTTATACCTACAAGCCCATGGAATACGACACAATGTCGCTACTCCATACCATCCTCGAACAAGTGGTCGGGGCAGAAACGTCCAATAAGCAAATCAAGAATATTCTCGAAAACAATAGATGAGATGGGAACTTTATGGAAGGATCGGTTACCGGATGCACTATGGGCATACCGGACAGCTTACAAAACACCTTTGGGTATGTCACCATATCAATTGGTGTATGGCAAGACCCGCCATTTACCGGTTGAATTAGAACATAAAGCTCCTTTGGGCTATAAAAAGATGGAATATGGATTTGGACGCTTTGGGAGAGAAAAGAAAAATGCAATTATCAGAATTAGAAGAATGGAGAGAAAAGGCTTATCATAATTCGAAAATCTACAAAGAACGAACGAAGAAATGGCATGATAAGAGGATCAAGAAAAAGGAGTTTTCACCCGGAGATAAGGTATTACTTTTTAATTCTAGGTTCAAATTATTCGGGCTTGGGAAGCTAAGAAGTAAATGGGAAGGACCCTTTACCGTCGTGAATGCGTCACCGCATGGAGCAATAACTCTACAATCAAACGAAGGTACGTTATTCAAGGTAAATGGGCACCGACTTAAACTTTATTTGGAACCATATGATTCAGAGTAGTAGTGGATGAAATTGATTTCATCCAATTACCAACTTATTAAGGTCTATTTTAGTCCGTACGAAATTTTATCCGAATATATATCTAATGTAATCATAGGAGAATTCCGAGGCACCCCGCTGAAGGGCACCCGAAGTGGGCCCCTGGGTTGGGCGGCCGGCGCCCTAGTGGGGCCGGGGCGGGCCCCTCGGTGTCCCCTCGTCCCGTCTTTCGTCCCTCGACCTTCTACCCTCTTCCTACGTATATTCGCGTATGTTTGACGCATGATCGGATATACTTTCGTACGGATCACGTAGAACCTAGGTTTTATCCTCATCCTGTCTCCTAAAAACCCATATAAATACATTACCTAGACCTCCTCAACTTTATTCCATAAACTTGACCACCTCTCCTTCCTCAAAAAAGGAGCTCTCCAGTTTAGATCTATTAGCAATGGCGAACAAGGCGATCGTCTCCTACGGCACGGACTTCAACAGCATCCCCAGCGATGACTCGAAGGCCCTCGTCCTCGCACAGCCGAAGCCCCTCGCCGTTGTGCCGCCGAAGCAAGCTGCAACACCTCAGCGTCATGAGCAAGTCTACTACGTGCAAGATCCAGATGCTCTTCCTCCACCTCCCGCAAGGCTGATGCTTGAAGGAGGCGCTAAAGGGAAGCGATTGCCATCCCTCGTGGTACCAAGCTTCTTGCACCCAGAGCTAATGAGCGACTCGTATCAGTCGAGACTGACAAGAAGGGTAACTTGATATGCGCTAAGTACACCAATGCCTCTCGCCCTTCATTCGGGGAGTTCGTGCAAAATCGATGAAGTATGCTATGTTGAGCCTATTGCACCTAAACCCAAGCCTAAACCTAAGAGGAAGAGAGCAGCATCAAAGCATTAGCATTGGAGAAGGTTCCCAAAGCACCAACCTTACGCATTCTTAACGAGAAATTTGAAGGCCTCTCCAACCTTGTCAAAGAGATGGAAACGTCCAATAATTTGAGGGACAAGCTCATAAATGAGTTAGAAGAGAAGGTTGGGATTCATGCTAAGTTACTCCGCAATCTTAAGCGCAAAAAAAGAAAAAGCTTGAAGGCGAGGTTGCGGCTCTCATGGCCGAAATTCGGGGCCTCAACAATGAAGGGCAGCATTAAGCGCCTAGTTATCCAATAAGGCACACTTCCGCTAGATTAATGAGTCAGTCAAGTTGAGTCGGTTTAGGGTCAAAGCCTAAAGAGTTAGGGCTGTCGTTAGCTCGGTCATTAAAGCGTCTGTTGAATTATTTTTACCACCACTATGAATGAATAAAGTGCCTTATTTTATTAATGTGTGTTATCTACTCTACTCTCTATTTTTGGAATATTTTGTCTCCACATATTGTGCGAGAGAATTTACGAAAAACAAGTGTGGGGAAGCACAATCAATCACGAAGCAAAAAATACGATCGGAGAAGAATAGCGTAATCCGAACCATCATCGAATCAACACACAAGACGCAAAGCGGGACCCGCAGGACCCCGAGGTGGGGGGCCGGCGCCCTGGTGGGGCCGGGCGGCGCCCCGGCTCTCCTCGTCTCCTCGTTTCGATCACGCTCGGGTTCAACTTAATTACGACTTAAATACATGTATTATTCTGCATTCGATCCGAACCATGAATCTCTATATTAAAATGCTTTAAGAAATAATAAACCCATTCAATCCATCACTTGAGAAATTTAAATTATATATCGCTCTAGAGTTGTGTTTTTATGAAATTCAAAAGCACTTCATGATTGATTAAGTTATTGTGGAAAATAAGGTAGTTAAGATAATGATCACTCTTTTTTCGATAATTTATCTTTGGAGATTTTTTATGAAAACTTTAAACTTTTTTTAGCTTCACTCCTCTTTTTATGGCATACAATAAGTCTAATCATGGTTGAGAGTTTTATCATATTCCCAGTGTCACATGTTAAAATAATTCACTATCTAGAGCAGTATTATGACGGAGGCATGAGCAAATCAAAAGAAATCTGAGGAAATAAAAAGGGACAAGTGTCCGAAACCTCAGCGAGATGGATCACGAGGAAATAAAAAGGGACAAGTGTCCAAAAAACCTCGATCAAAATAAGAAATATAAGCATGTGCTAAAAAAGCTTATGGTACCTCCGACATAATATGCCTAGAAGTGAGAAGTCTTTTCTGATCTAGGAATATGATATTTCTCTCCCACATTATACACACTATTGGTGCCACTACAAGAGAGAGATGCAGCCCACGTTTTTACAAAATAACCTCTACTCCAAAGAAACATAATTACAGAAAGGTGTAATCAATCTTAAGCTATCTTACTCAAAGAATTACTTAAGAATTCATGATAGACACTTTTGAATCTCACAATACATGATTACTAGACTAGTGCTATATAATTTAGGTCCCAAGTTACGTATTGATGGTATCCATTACTAAAACCAACCTTTTCCTCGGGACGAGCAAAAGCCTAAGTGTGGGGGGTAATTGTTGACACTTGTTATGATCCAAAATTTATTAGCAATTACCATTACCCGAGGAACAGAATTATAACAAGAATAGGGTTATCATTAACAATTTCCACGAGTTTTGGTGATTTGTGCATTTTTCGAGAGAATTATTGAGAAAAAGACTAAAAAGAGGGATTTGAGTGCTTATTTACCACGAAACATAACCGCGATAAAAGGATATCAGGAGGACTCGGGGAAGACTCCGAAGACACCCGAAGAAGTGGGGCCCTTGTTTGCTTCCAGGTGGGGCGGCCGGCCCCACCATGGGGCCGCCCGGCGCCCTAGGGTGGGCCGCTGCCCCCCTTCGGAACCTTCTCCTGTCGCCTAGGGTTTTCATCCTGGCCGCTTGTTAAGTCGGTTTGATCGACCAAGACGTGTTAATCCCAGGGCTATAAAAGGAGGGGCCATACCCCCCACGGGTAGGCCGGATCAAGAGATGAAGATTCAGAGCTTTAGATAGAGATCCACTAGATCTAGGCTAGCAATCAAGATAGAGATTAGAGAGATAGAGAGGAGAGTAGAGATTCGGAGGAGCCCGGCTGTCTGGGCGCCGCCGGAGCTGTATTCGTCTGGATTAAACTCCCCCGCCCGGAGCTGCGTTCGAGGTACTTTTGTATTTAATATTACGATTCAAGTAAGCGGCGTTTATATTCGTTCTTTAGTTTGCAACTCATATTACATTGAGTACTTTGATTTGGGTAGCTCCTAGGTCGGAGTAGTTGTCGTAAGCGTAGGCGTGGTGTCGGGTTATGATTACTTGTGAATGTCCCCCGATTAGCCAGGATAGTGGTAGCTCGCGTAGGTGACTCTATAGCTACGTTGAATCCTCTGTAGTCCACTTCCCGTTGATAGGGACAGACAGGCCGATAGGTGTCCGGTAGGTAGATTACTCTGTTTCTTCTCCTATTCGGATCACTTGCCCGATAAAGACGATATTATACAAAGTTTACCGGTGGTTAGAACTAGAGTGCATTAGCTATTTCCTCGTTCTCGATAGTTTTCTAAGTTGTTTGTGCCCTGTAGATTAAGAAGTATTAGGCTAGATCATATTTCACCTACTGTTCCTTTGGGTTCGATATTAAAACCGGGTTGATCTTGGTGAAGTGCTATCGGTATATATAAGTGCGCTTGTGGATAATCTGATTATAATTATTATTAGGGTGCAGTTAATTTATACCAACACTTGCATTTTATGATCAACCCTTTTGATTTGCATCAACTAAGCATCTCAAATGTCCTTTAGATCACCACTTCCATGTTAGCCTTCCAAGCCACGCTTGGTTAACCTACAAAAGACGGCAAGCCCCTACTCAAGGGAGAAGTGACCTCTCTCCAAAGAACAATCTTGATACCTACTTGAATTTGCCTTTGATTGATTGATCCGTAGACTTGTCATGATGAATAACATTGAAATCTTCTTTAAGTCCTTTTCTTTTTACTTGTTTAAGTTCTTTTCTTTCTATCATGTGATCTCCAATCATCACTAGAACTTAAACTTCATCTTTATCTTTTGCTTGGTCTTGATCTTTCAATTTGAGTACCAATATGTGCCAAATACACCTTCTCAATCAAATGCCTTGTACCCATTGCTTGTCATGCTTCTAGATCAATCTAAAACCAAACATAGGTCCCCCAACTACTTGTAAACATGATTTCAACTTGAGGGTCTTTCAATTGAAGTGTCTCTTGATTAATCCAATGTTTGTCACTTTTCTGGCAGATTCTGTACTCTTCAAAGAATAAATCATATCTCTCAATGTACAACACCAATGACCATGAAATTTGGTGGAGATGTGCTTCACTAAGTCATCTATCACCCATAAAAATTTAAGCTTCATTGGACTTCTAGATTGCTACCAGATTTCACATCTTTCTCAGTGGGTACATGCTGAAAACTGCTGCACTAAAACTGACAAGATCCACTCCAGAATAAAACATTTCTTGTCCAATTCTTATAAAATTTGAACAGCAATAACTAACATAGGTGCAGAGCATGTACACAAATTTTTAAGCCAACCCAATAAGATTTGATCCTTCAAACTTAGGCTTGATCACAGCTAGCTCAGATTTTCAATTTTGGACAGATTTGACACATTGAGCTATTCTTCAACAAATATGGATCAAACTTGTAATCAACTTGTTTGAATATCCTCACAAGACATATATCCATTCAAACCACTTACTAAATGAAGTCTCATGATCATATTCGACCAAACCAATCCAAACTTGATTACTAAGCATGAATTCCATTCAAACATCTCATAGCAAGCAACATATGCATATATATCCAATTCAATCAACTCATATGCACCCAAATGACATGTGATCAATAAGAGATATACCTTGGTAGGTCATGATCATCCACTAGCAAGCTTCAACACAAATATTTGCAAGCCATCAACTATATTTAATGAATCACCACAACTTGAATGTGACACTTGTATGTTGTAGCACTAGGACTTCACTTGATTTGACTTGGCATTGGAATAAAATAGCACTAGGCTTCAATACTTGACTCAATCAATCAATGATCATTACGAAAACCAATTGAATCAAGCCTCCAATACTAATGGTACCTACATACATTCATCCACTTTTTGATGGTACCCAAACTAGTTTGGGTCCTCTCAAGTTAGGAGCAACATACTTAGGCAATGCCTTAGTATGGATAGCGGGATATTTTGCAATAGCAACCAATGAGGTACCATTGTCATCCTTCCTAAACACATTAGTATCATCAATTGAAATGGGCTTAGGTTTCTCACCTAGAGGACATGAATGAGCCATGTGTCCCCTTTTCCGGCATGAGTAGCACTTCTTCTTTGCTAGAGCCTTCTCTTCCTTGCTCATGTTGTGCTTCTCATTATCTTGCCTCTCATGGGTTGTTTGAGCCTTCTTCTCAAGCTTGTTGGGGCACTTCGAGGTAAAGTGACCCATATCCTTGCACTCAAAGCACTTGATGTGAGCATAGACTTTCTTCTCTTGATTCTTGCTCATCATCTTGGCATCTTGATTGGAAGTTGGATGTCTTTTTGTTTGTCCACCCCTTCTAGTTCTCTTCTTTATCTTCAAATCACCACTATCTTCATGGTTGATCTTGACTTGAGCTTGGGGCTTCTCAACTTGTGGCTTTGGTTGAGGCTTCTCTTGTTGCTTCACCAATTGCTTGGTTGGGCACATTGAGGTGAGATGACCCCAAGTGCGGCACTTGAAGCACTTGACATGTTTGAGCCTCTCCTCTTCCTTCTTCAACTTGAGCCTCTCCTTGTTGGGGCATGCATTTGCAAGATGTCCCACTTCTTGGCATATGAAGCACAAAAAATGAGAGAGCCTCTTCTCTTCTAGCTTCTTTATTTCTCTTTCAAACTTCCTCTTGCCCCATCTTTTGCCTTTGATCTTGCCCTTGTTGAAGTGGATGCCACTTTTATCATCTTGAAATCTTGGCTTGTTGATGTTCTTCTTATTGAAACCGAGCCCACTCATGTCACCATAGCTTCTTTGAGTTTTCAACATATGTTCAAAGGTGACTTAAGAGTTGTAGCACCTCTCTAGCTTGTTGCTCAACTTCTTCATTTGGTCATTAAGCTCATTGTTCTCCTTCAAAAGGTTAGTCCCACAAGATATAGAAATAGAATAAGAATCTATATGTGAAGAACATGGCATATCAAGTAAATCATTACAAGAGGTGGATACATTCTTCTTGCCTACATCACATGGGTTAGCAACAATATGAGATTGATCATTTGACCCAAATGACGAGCTCTCACTAGTTTTGATTTCTTCATTAGAAAGCTTGTTAGTGAGAAAGGCATGGTCTTGTACTAAATTATCATGAGTAACACTAAGCTCCTCATGATGCAATTTAAGCTCCTCATGTGAACAAGTAGTAACATAAAGTAGATGCTTTTGTTGTTCACATATGGTCTTTAGAAATGAGTTTTCATTTTATAATTTCTTTGTTTTAGCCATCTCATTTTTTAAAGCCTTGGTGAGTCTACAAACAAGCTCAAAACTTGGATCATCATAATCAACAACCACATTAGCAATTGATACCTTTGTGTCACCATGTGACATAAAGCAATATGGTGTTGTTGGTGAGCTTGTGGAGACATCACTCTCATAGCCATCATCACCATCAAGTGTGCTTGGGGTAGAATCATCACTTGCATCACTTGTGTTATCATCATTCTTGTCAAGTGAGCTTGAAATAGCATCATCATCATCACTTGACCATAAGGTGGGGCAATCTTCCACAACCACCAAGTTGTGAAGATGCTCAACGTCCTCATATACCTCCTCCTTGTGATCATCCTCCACCTTAAATTTGCCATCATCACTTGTGGAGTTGTCACCATAGAGGGCTTGGAGTGCCTCCCATACACCATGAGCACTCTCGATGTCCCACACACGCCTGTAAATATTCTCATGCAAAGCACATGTCAAATAATAGAGGGCGCATGAATTAAGTTGCAAGCAATCCTCTTGAGCTTTGGTTAGATTGCTGAAACGACCCGTGATTTCCTCGAAGGGAAATCCACAGAGTACATTGAATACAGTTGATACCACAGTTCATACATCGTGAAAGGTACAATTTACAAAGTATTACAACACTTGTAACACGCCTAAGTACATCGTATTCTAGCGATAGACACATACACACGGATCAACATCAGAGTAGACGTAGCATCATAGCGGGTGAAGGCTCCTCCTTCACGGAGAGTCATCAGAGTTGGGGTAGAGTATCAGCGGGCGTAGACTTGATCTCCTTAACCAAACTTGAGTGTAGGAACAAGACCACCTAATCCTTCTAGCTCCATCGTCGTCGTAGTCGTCCTCGGGTACGAAACCTGCTCAACTCTATCAGTACGATTTGTACTGGCCACTGGCTCACACCCTATGCTTTGCTTTGCTATGTGGTAAGTGGAATGCAAAGGTAGAGATAAAGACCTATATTTGGCTGTAGTTTTCCTATGCCAAAATCATAATATAAATATAATGTAGTTCATCAAGTTTTAACCCATCTCATCTACACATCCATCCATCCCATCCACATCCACATCCACACCCACACATCTCACCACACTCTCGCTCTCTTGTCGGCAAGGAAGACTCCCGCTCCTCCTTGCCTCAACGGCCTAAGCCGGAATCCACCAACACCCAGGGGGAGAGAAGAGAAGGACACCACTCACTATAACGAACATGGGGTACTCGTAGGGAATGTCCGTACCGGGGACACGGCTATACGTATAGATTTAGTAACTCTGCAGAGCTTGTACATCTGGAACCACAAGATCACCATCATCGACGATGCCTCGTCTAGGCCGATACCAAGCTGCCGCCTAATCGGCCCGATGCCACTCTACCACTCGGCTCGGGGGGCACCGGGAGATCCACCGGCACGACGGGAGGCGTGAGACGTGGTACCGGATCCCGATGGATACCACTGTCTCAGGAGGGTGTGGGTCTCGGCACCCGTACCTCCCTACACTATCACCTATCAACCTAGTAGTAGCAGCAGGGGGCCAGCTAGTCGTCAAGTCGGACCCCGCCCATTCAGAGACGAGTGGTGTGCACGAAAGAGTCCCATGAGCCGCATACTCGCCCAATCAATCCTTAGAGGGACTGGACAGGATATCTTCACAAGGGGGCTCGACGCCCTGTGCCTCGACGGTACCTCCATTCCGAGGATTCGTCCCACAAAGGCACTCCTCCCCGGAATCTACTCACATCACATGTACCCGCCACAGGTACTCTCTCACATAGGGAGTGCCCGGATCACACTCCTCCGGCAAGACTTGTCCCCCCCGACTCGTCGTAGATCCCGCCTTGATCGACACAACCCTCACCACACACCCAAGACACACGCCAAGATCTCTCCCACGTTATCCCCAAGTTATCCAGTTCACGGCACCACGTGCCTTAGCCACACACAAGCATGTATGAGTAAAGTGTAAGTGTGTAGCAAGTATCATGAGGTAGGCGGCGTCTATCCTAGCAAAGGTGTGCGGGGAGAAAGGTTGCGTCAAGGTAATGGCTTATCAAGCAATCTACCATGCATCCTATCACAGTTCATTTGCATAAAGTAAAGCGCTAGCGGCTACATATTGCATGCCTAATAGGATTCTACGAGGTTGGGTGGGACGTGGCACCTGTTTATAGCAATCCATAGTCATCCTCATCTGGTTGCCCTTCGCGTCTCCTCCTCCTATCGGATCTTCGGTCTATCCATCGTCACCGTGATGCAACTACCTCGATATAGCGACAAACAAGGCAAAAGAGCAATCAATCCCTAACCCAAAATACAATACTCCCCAAAAGGCAACAAGATACAGAAGGAACCAGATAACTCCGAATAAACACTGAAAAGACTTAGCCCTCATGGTGAGTGTCCAATCCTCGGGCTCCAACAAACAGAAGTGGTTGTTTGTTAAGCATACGCTCGGATCGAGGCCTCAAAGTAGCCAGTACCTCCCGGGTCAACCATGTCAACCTGTACGGCTCCAAGAGAAGAGGCCTTGATCCTAACTTAACTTAAACAAACATCACGGCTTGTGGCCTCCCAATCTGAAGTCATGGAAATTGGCGGGACCGAAGGATCACAAGCAAGAGGGAAAGGGAAATAGGAACAACAGGGTTTGGCCCTTGTAGCCTCTAACCCGTAAGCCATAACCACTAGATAGGAATCAAGAAAGAACGAGTAATGCAAAACCGAAGGGTCGTGAGTTGGTTCCAAGGTACGTCAGCTTACCCGCCATGACGGTCGGCGGTAGCAAACGAGATTGGAACACGAACAACGGAGGGAGCGGCTACAGTCCTCTCGACCCGCACGACACAACAACGTCGGGAGCCGGGGAAGAGAGTAGCAACAGGGGAGAAGAGAGGAGAGTTAGCTGGGCATGTCCATGTCGCGGCCTCGGTTACATCCTCAGTGAGGATGGTTTTCCAACGGTCGATCGGGTCGGCTCACACGGCCTGAGAACGAGACATAGACCATAGCTTCGCTAACTAGAAGAGATAGTCCGGTCTTTGATCCAAATCGTCGTGGCTAAGACGTAATCGAACGTAACAAGGCTAGCGGGGAAAATAACAAGTAGAAAAGAGAGGGAGCAGTGGTCTACCCCTTCCAATGCACATGCCACGGCAAAAGGCGAGGCATCGGAGAGGAGCGATGCTCGAGAGATCACACGTGCCTAAACCTCTTGTAGGGCACCTCGACCAAGGTGCACTATATGCACTAAGGCATTCTCCGTGGTCTCAGCGGTGCGGTTGTCACCGTGGGAGCCCAAGGAATGCTATGATCTCACCAGGTACAAACATACTAGGGTTTAAGCACAAAAGAACCAAAGAGGGAAAACGAGGTCCACCTCCTTTGATTCACTCGCCATTGCGATCGATGAGAATCAAACGAATGGAACAAGTGGCAAATAAAGAACACTAACAACACAGATAAGCAAGAAAAGGGGCCTCTGGTTCCACGGCACTTCGGTCCACGTGACATGGCGATAGTCACGGATCGAAGGTGGTGGAACAAGAGATTCGATCCGCGCCCTTCTGGATTAGCGAGAATCGAAGGTGAGCAAAAGAGTAGAATGGTCCCGTGCTCCCCCAACCTTCCCGTCATGGTAATGGACGGTGGTCGAAGGAAAAGAGACCTAAGTCTCGCACGGTTCCACAATTCACGCCAACTCGTAGGGCACCACGACCTCCGTGCTACTAGGGCGGCACAATGCTATTCCTAGGGTCCATAGCGATGCGGTTGTCACCGCTAGGTCCGAAGGAATGCTATGGTCTACATGGCACAAGCATACGAGGTGGTTTAGGAAAAGAGTAAGAGAAAGTAAGAGAGGGAAAGAGGTAGAGCCCAATGGTCATGGCGAGATGACTCGTGACCATAAGCTTTACCTACACGGGTTGGCTCTCATCATATCACAACTGTCGCTTCCTATTTCGTCTCCCATTAGACTAGGTCATGAGGGGCTCATCATATACGGGTAATATCCGCATCGCTAAGTCCCTAGTGACCATGTCCTAGGGCCGAATCAGGTCGCAACAATAGTAGCATGACAGAGACAACTAAAAGCATGGGAGAAGGGATGTGTTCGGCGTTACGGTCACGGCGAGACGAACTCGCGATCGCACGTTCGAACACACGTCACTCTCTCCCAACCGGCTCGAAGGCTCGGTCCACAGATAAGCATATACACCAACACACGAACCACATAAGACAACGACCACATGGAGAGCACATACCCATGACACGAGAGGGAATAGACCGGGCGCGAAGGCACGGCACGGCACGAGCGTGCATGTATATTGATGGAGTGCAACATCGAGAGTATGAACAAAAAAGACATGAGCTTTGCCGACGCCGAGGTTGGCGTCGGCGGGTTTCAAGTTGGACCTTTGGCGGGGAAGAGCGAGGTCAGCAAGGGCTCCTCGGAGCGATGCCGAAGGTGGTAGGAGGGCTGTGGCCGGTCAGCGGGTCCCCTGGCCGCCTACGGCCACTTGCTGGCAAATAGCCGGGTACCTCGACAAGTTGTGGCTCTTGGGTTGACCAGCGGCTAGCCGTGGCCGGGGCAAGGCTGGCCGCGGCTGGCCGTGGCTGGCTAGATGAGGCCGGGACAGCGGGCGATGGCTGCTACCTTCCTGCAGAGAAGTGGAACACGGCATGATGGCTGGAGTCAGACGGTTGCGTTGGCATGGTCATGGTGAAGAGGATTAGGGCGGCTTGGGCATCGTTAGCTCACCGGCGGGCCAGGCTGTGGTGGCGTGACAAGAAGGGAACAGTGGCAGCCCACCCCAGGCCTACCCTAGAAGGTAGAGGCCATCCCGGGCCAGCTCGCCGGTTGGGGGGCAAGGCCGGGCCAATGGCGGCCGCGCGCCTGCTGGTGGTTGTGGTATTTAAACGTCCCGTAGGTCGGAGCAGGCCGGAGCGTAGCCGGGATGGGCGGCCGGGGCGGCCGTGCTCGACGCCGAGGCGCCCGTGGGCGAAGCCGGGGTGGCCGTGCTTGGTGACGAGGTCGCAGTGCAGGAACACGACGCGCCGGCCCGGGGCCTTGGCCGGGCGACGCTGGCCGCGGGGCTTGAGGCGAAGGGTGGGCGCTGTTTGGGTCGCGCAAAGACGACGGCCGGCATGGTGGCTGCACGCGAAGCCCGACGGGGCGGCTCTGGCGGCGCCACTAGCAGCGCCAGACGTGGGGGGAAGGCCGACGCCCAGCGGTCGGCGTGTTGGTCGCCGGCCTACAGGCCTTTGCGGGCGCAGCCGATGCGCAGCGAGCACTGAAGCGCAAGGCCGGCGCGGCGGGCGGGGCGGCCGGACGTGCCGCCTCGGATGGCGTGACGCAGCAACCGGGATGGCGGACGCAGCCTGGCGCGGCCGCCGCTGGGCAAGGTCCGAAGAAGGGCGCTGCGACGTTGCCACGACGCTGGGCGCTGCCGCACGCTGGGCCAAGCCGCGGGCGAGGTAGCAGCCGGGTTAACGGCACGGGCGTGGCGCGTGGTGGAGGCAGAGCCCCGCCATGGCGTGGCGCAAGGCGCATGGCATGATGAAGGCGAGGGATAGTGGTGTGGCACGGAGGAGGAAGAAAAGGAGGAGGAAGGCCACCGGCTGCATGCTTTATAGTGGCGGTAGCTAGGCTGGCTACCAGTTGCCGGGTGATCGGGGGCGTCCGGCGGTTCGCCTAGGGGCGTGTGGCACGCGATCCAGACCAGCATGAAGTCCGGCAGCGGACGCGGGGTCCTTAGCGCCGGGCGGCGGCGCTTCCCGCCTCGGGAGCCGCTTTGCTCTGGGGGTTTGGGGCAGGGAGCTAGCCTAGTCAGCCGCCATGTGGAGTGGGCCTCATGCCCTGCCACGGCCCACGCCCGGTGTAGAAGGAGAGGGCATTTTGGAGGGAGAGGTGGGCCTACTGGGTTGGGTGGGCAAGGAGGGGAAGAGAAGGCTTCTTCCCTTTTCTATTTTGTTTATATTTAGGTGATGATTTCCTATTTCTCTAGTGATTTTGAGATGGATTTAGAATGGGTTTGAGATGATTCTAGAGGTTGGATTCAAGGGAAATTGAGAGGGAGTTTCCAGGGAGATTTATAGGAGAAAAAATGAAAAAAGGCGGAAAAGGATTTCCTTCCTTTCTATGATTTGATTTGAGGAGGATTGAGAAAAAGGATTTCGGAGAAATCTTGCTATGGACTCGTGCACTCCAAACATCAAATAAACACAAACCCAAAATCATCACAAGAACCGAGGCACACTCCTACGGTCATATCTATATGAATGCGATGATTTGCTAGTTAAATCCTCCTGCGTTTGACCTAGTCGGTCCTAACAACTACATGCTCCACACATTGCAGGAAAAATTTTAAAAAGTTCGGATTTTTGGTGTTCTGAAAACACAGGATGTTACAATTGCTCTCATCCAAAGCATCTCGAGCAAAGCCTGCAACAATAATCCACCACGCCTTGGGACCTTTTGCACGCAAATGATCAAGCATATGGTGTTTCCACCGTGCAAAGTCCGTGCCATCAAAAATGTGCGTGTGGCAATCATCATCTAACCAACTAGTCGCCATCCTCTCGGGTCGGTGAAGACCACAAATGAGAGACCGGGCTCTGATACCACGTGAAGGGTCGAGATGGCGGACTAGAGGGGGGTGAATAGTCCTTTTTAAAATCTAATCGCAGCGGATGACCGAATAAAATGCGGAATTAAAACTATCGGTCTAATCAAGACTTCACCCCACTATCTATGATCAAGCACCTTACAAAATAATCCTAGATTGAGATACTAAGGTGCAAGGCTAGGTAGTGCTCGCCTATCTAATACTAGGTTGCAAGGTCACACAAACCTAAACAACTAGTACTCAATCAAACCGGGGAGCACCTACACAAACTAGTGAGCAAAGCGCACAAAGCCTAAGCACACTAGTAGTTCTCACTAGCACGGCTACACAAGCCTAACTAGTGAGCTCACTCACTTAACTACACAAACTAAGCAAAGTGACTAGCAAGGCTACACAAGCCAACTAGCCACGCAATCGCTACTTCTAAGCTACACAAGCTAAGAATGTAACTAGGTAGCTACACAAGCAAACTAGCTACACAAGAGCAACACTACTCACTAGCACAAGTAATGAATCAAGTAAAGACAAGCTAGTGATCGGAGACTGTGGCAGAACCTTCTAAATTATATGGCCCACAAGCACCTAACATTGTCCCTAAGACCTCTGTCAGCCGTACTTGCGTACCACATAACCTAGAAAGTTCCGTCGGGTGGATCCCCGATAAACCACGATCACTCCAGGATCGATACTTACAGAGACATCACAGTATTACAACAGTTTTCATATATAAATACCAGAGTAGCGGAAGACTTACAATAACATAATTTACAAACCTCTTGTAAAACTTATACAAACAGAGTGTTATTATTACAAACCAGCGGAAGTATCATTATATAACTTTATTACAGACCACACAACCAAAGTGCCCTGCCCAGAGGCCACTCAGTTCACTCCTCATCGGTTACTTCTTCGACCACCGTCATGCAACAAGGGCCGTAGCACTCTTGTCCATGCGGTTCACCTGCAACAGGGGTTGAACAAACCCTGAGTACAAAAAGTACTCCGCAAGACTTAACCGACCAAAAAGTGGGGAGAAGACTCAGGAATGATGGCTAGTAGGAATCAAGGTGAGGCTTTAGCAAGATCAAAAGACATCCTTTGCGAAAAAAGAGACTAAGCCAATCCTTACTTTAACAATCACTTGTCAAACACATATCGGATTCAAACCTTCCATTCTCACACTTTCATCATTACTACGATCTTTGGTGCAAGGATCACGGCTCCCATATCGTGGAGCACACGACGATTCGAATCGCTTTATATACCCAATTTGGGGCTTCTAGCCACACGATATATGCAGGACCAAACATCTTACATATATCAACTCACACTTGCATTTCTCCGCACGAACGGGTCCTAGCCACGAGAGTACAGTACACCATCTCCCTACGCCGTCAGTCTAACCGTCGACGGGTGCACTCGTAGTGTGGGTACACGCTACTTTCCGTCCCGGTGTCCGTTCTCATATGGATCGTACAAGAGAGCTTACCGCCATTAGCATGCGACTAGTACTATCCAATAACCTCATGATCCAAGGGCCAAGGCAACGAACGGTGCTTAACCGACTCACAAGTGGACGACACTACACCAGGGCACTAGCCCTTCCTGGTGCAAGTCACTCCACCCGGTCTCGATTTATTCATCATCATGCTCTTGTGGTGTATCCTTGACCCCCGTCGGAACAAGGATGAGCGACAAGCAACATCAGGTTTTTAAGTAAATTCCCTTCGAGGGAGTATTGTTATCACCTTTCGAAAATATTTTATCAAAACCTACACTAGTAGCAAGGCTAAGCGCAACTAAGCATTTCGAAAACAAAAAGTGTGTGTGGTAATGTAACAAGGTACGATAAATGCATCAAAGTAGGATAGCACACAACTCCTACACCTAATGCATCATATCATCACATGAAATCATAAAGCTTTCGAAATACAAAGGCGGGTTTGAATGCATCCGGGGCTTGCCTTGGGGCTCGATGAAGTGTGGCTCAGTTACCCAATCACCAGGATCAGATCCAACCTCTTCGGAAACCGAAGACGGCTCGACTCCCTCCTCCGACCCGACAGCTACACGATAAAGATGCATGATTACAATGCAGTAAATAAAAGAGCATGCGATAATGATGCAACGATTAGTAATCGATCTTGAGTACAACTTTCCTTCACGGTACCCTCACACTAAGAAGGTATAACTAACGTCGACGACAACGGACTAGCGATACGCAATCAACATAAAATGCCGAAGGTCATTAGGGTTAATGACCTAAGGTCATCACTCAATCCCAAACTCAAGCAACCCTAATGGTGATTAGAGGTGATTACTAATTTATTGACCATTTTTTTACAGTCGTTGAAAGCCACTAATTAACTTGCTAATTGGGAATTAAATAAACCCTAATTAATCAAAGAATTAACTAACTAAACATTAATTAACTAAGGCATTAATTAAGCATAATACAAAACTTAATCAAAACTTAACCAAACTTCATAATTAAGATCATCATCACCTAATTAGCTCACAAAATAAATTTCATGATTTTTGGAGTTATATTTTATTTATTAAAAATCATTGAAATCGCATTTATTAATTAGGGAAGCAATTTTTATCACCAACAAAAGTTACTGAAAAACATAAGTTAGCATTTTTCATTGACAGGGCATATTATGGAGAGCACTCACATATTTTTCTCATATTTTTATCTGCCCAAATAAAATTATTACAAAATTATGAAAAGTCAAAATTTAAAAACATAAAAGAAAAAGAAAAACAAAAACTTCTTCTCCATTGGACCCTTTGCGGCCTGGGCCGACCCGCTCAGCACAGCGGTGGCGTGGCCTGCCCGGCTATGGCAGCTCTCCCCCCTCTCTCTCTCTCGGTGACCGGTGGGCCAAGCACATCGGCCCTTCCTCCTCTCTTCTTTCCTTCCGGCCCGGACGAGGCGACGCCGCGGCGGCCAGCGGCTTTACCGACGACCCTTCTCCGGAGGAAACTAACCACACCCAGTGACTTCTACGCTCCACTCCGTATCCAACAAGCTATTAAACGCCCCCATGCCATCCCCTGGGCGCGGGGCCGGCGACGGGCGGCTTCAGCCAAGCGGCCCGTCGGTGCCCGAGCTCCTCGGAGCTTCTCCGACGAATCCGAACACACCCACGTGACCAGCACACCAAGGCGGACTTGGTGCGACGCGAATACGACTCAGAGCTGGGCTGGAGAAGGATGAACGGCGATGGCTCACCACGGCGGCGGTGGCGACCGGCAGTGAGGAAGACGACGGCGTTCTCGCGATCTTGACTAGCTCCGGCTGTGGGCAAAGGTTTAGCGGCTGCGCAAAGGAGTGGCGGAGCTGATCAGAGAGGATTGGAAGGCGGCGAGCGACTGAGGTGCACGAATTTTGCGGATGGACAGTGGTGATCGGCGTCGGCAGTGAGGAGGAAGAAAAGAGAAAAACGGCGGCGTCGTCGGTTTATAAAGAGCAGGGAGCGGTCGAGGAGGCGGCCAGCGTCTTCGCGACGGGAGCGAGGTGGACGGCAGCGCCGCAAAAACCCGGAAGACGCCGGAATGCCACGGCGGCGGTCGGCCGGCCGGACGCCAAGCTGCCGAAAGTAATGTGGCGCCCCCCCGCTCATCGTAGAAAATCGCTACCTCCTTTTTCATTTTCAAAATTAATCCGAAAATTTGAACTGTTCACAAAAATCTTCCAAAATATCAATTATGTAACTTTTTGCTCTCTATAACTTTGATTAAAGGAGTTTGGTCAGAATCCAACTGGTTTTTGAATTTGAAATTCAAATTTGAAAAGGGTACAAAACCCTAGCATTTGGGATTTCAAAATTACTTTCAAATTTTTAATAAAAGATGAAAATCTCCAAAAATAAAGGTTATTCCATTTCTCAAGATCTATAACTTTCATTTAGGAAGTTTTTCACGAAAATAAATAATTTTTGAATTGTAGTTTAAAACTTAAAAGGGGATATTTTGCAATTCAAATAACTTTTGAAATTAATTCAAATTTTATTCAAAAAACTTGAAAAACTTTATATACCAAAGTTGTAGAGCTCAAAGAGATGCACAAACTATATTTTGGAAGTTTTTCCCAAATTTTGAATATTTTGAGGTGAAATTGTAAAAGGGGCAAAAAACACATTGAAATTCTCTTTTTTTTTTTTTGAAAGTTTTTCAAATTGGATCTTTGGGCAAATAAATTATGAGGATGCGGCACTTTTCAAACCCAACCAATAGTACACTTTCAAAGTACAAAGTTCATACTTTGAAATAGTGCCATTGGTTAACAACTTTTATTTATAAAATTAGTTATGGTTAGCTCACCAAAATTGAAAATGAAATTCCAATTCCAACACTTAGCCACTAGAGCTAGGGTTTGAAATTTGAATTCCAAATTCAAATTTAATTCTTTCTTTTACACCATTTGCTTTAGAAAACTTGTTTGATGTGTGAGTCAGGGTTAGGCAAACACTTGCAAACATCGGGGTTGATTTTAGTTGATTGCTTTTATTGATAAAAGTAAACATATGAGTAGAATTTAAATTACCAACACATACACATGTAATATAAAAGGGCGCAAACAAAACCCTAGAATTGTAAACTTATTTCAAAAGTTTGAATTAGGGTTCTCTAATGCTGGATGCTCATGCAATGATGATGATGACATGTCAGGTTTAGGCTAACGTAACACCGGGGTGTTACAGAGACTTTGCAAACCGACGAGAAGAGTAGACAAGATGACACGTCGACTTTTTACCGAGGTTCACTTGGTTGCCACCAAGCTAGTCCTTGTTGAGACAAGCTCTAAGGTTGTCACCGGTCCTCTTGCTAGCGGTGACCCTCAAGTCACGCTCTTCCACTGGAGTGCTCACCACGAGCTCTAGCACTTGACCGCGTCGAACCACTTGTTGCTCTTCGTGTCTCCCTTTTACTAGAGTTGCTCTTCGCGATCTCCTGCGGGGTGAGCACAATCCCCCTCACAATGTCACTCCACGTGACTAGTGTTGATACCTCTTAATGTTATCTCTAATAACGGCGTCAAAAATGCTTGTGCAGTGCACCGCCACTAGAATGCCAAGTTGTCATCCCCAGCATAACACCAAGGGGTGTGGTATTAAATCATGCCACCATTTAGAATATAGAAATAGTATCCGCAAGCGCACAGATCAAATACCATTGTAGCATTTTACCCGGAGTATTACGGGTTGTCATCTATATTTTCCCAAAGGAAGGTCTGCATGGCTTATGTAAAGGTAGTGTGTTGACCTAGAGTGTAACGAATAGGCATAACCAGATAGAGACTCCTAGCTATATCATTAGGGTTGCTAGTAGAACATCAAGAGATATTTCTGGGTTATTCCTAGCTACATGTCAATGTTTATTATGGTTAGTGCAATACACCTAGTAGTCATGGCTAAGGTTAGCATTACATTTATTCATAGTGGACATACTAGGGAAGTTTGAGAACATAGCACGCCCTTCCGTCGTATACAAGCCCTACTGTGCCTATAAACGGGGTTCGGATTACATAGGACTAAACAGAAATGTCACACCTGCGATCTACCAAACCCGGCCTATAGGGTGCATTCGCAGATAAACAACGTATAAGCACCACGATTACACAATGTTTATCACTCACCCAACGATCAATTAGATGAGCGCTATACGAACCTATGGATAAACATAATGTTAATCTAGCTATACTAAGCATATAACCACAATAGACAAGGAACATAATAACTATGAATATAAGTAAATAAGAATTCATCAATTCAATCGTAGCAATCATATAACTATACAATGAAAGAGAACAAAGGTGAGAGGAGGTAGAACTATACCAAATCCAATCTCTTGATGGCTCCGGAATCCAAGCCTGCGCTTGCCTCCCTCTAGTTCTAATCTAGCTATCTAGACCCTAGCTAAGGAGCTCGATTAGGGTTTCGGCCGATGATTGGACTTCTGAATGAGAATGAATGAATGGGGGCCTCTCTCCCGTGGGGGTGCCTCTTCTTTTATAGCCCCAGGTGATGATCGTGAGCCATCGGATCAACCGACATTGACGGGCGGCGGGGATCGATCCTCAAAGGCGGTGGGAGCGAACCGGCCGAACCTGGCCGGACCGGGGCCCAGGCCGACCGGCCGGGTGGGGGTGGGACCGGCGGTCCCACCAGTGGTGGCCTCCGGGCCCCGGCTCGGTGTGGTGCCTTCTCGTCTCTTCCGGAATCTTCCTGTAGCCGTGGAGTCCGTTTTCCGTTTCCTTGTTTCGATAAGCTTGTAAGAGCCATTGCCACCAAGCAAGGACACAAAGTCCCCAGTGTGCTCACCCACAAGCCAAAGCCGGCCAAGGCAACTACTTATACCCCCAAGGGCTAAAGAGCCATTGCCACGAAACCCGATGGCGAGGCGACCGGACGCGCGCAAATGATGGCCGGACGCGTCCGGTGCGGCCGTCGGTCACCCCGCGACGCCACGTGTTCTCGCCTTTCAAACTAGTCGTTGGCGGCGCAGCGGCTAACTTCACAGCGACGCCACGCCACCTTGGCCGGGGCGCGTCGTCTACCGGCCGGACAGCGGCGCCCGGCGTCGGTCACAACTTCGAGAGCCCCGAAAGCGGTTTTCTGGCCGGGACGCGTCCGTCGATCTTGGCCGGACTCCCCGGCGTCCGGTCCACCTCATTTCGCTGCGCCCTAGCCTCTCAGACGCCGGCCGGGACGCGGCACCGAGCGTCCGGTCCCACGGCGTCCGGTGACCACCGAAATTACCCCGGACGCGCACACTTGACCGGACGCGTCCGGTCACTCCGACGACTTCGCCTCCAATTTCGGCCTCCGACGCAATGGAAAATGAACACTTCACTTCCACAAAAGCGCCGAATCCCGCCTCGCAAGCTCGGCGGGAGGGAGAGAGGATCCCAAACCTCTCTCTACCCGGCAAACACCATCCCCTTTGCAAATATGCTAACACCACCAAGTGTACATTACCATGTGCAAGTGTGTTAGCATTTTTACAAACATTTTTCAAAGGGTTTTCACTCCTTCTCACAACGCCACTCGATCCTAGCAACACGATGCAAAGTTAGATCGCACAAGTGGCACTAGATGACCGATATGCAAACAAATTTGCCCCTCTTGATAGTACGGCCATCTATCCTAAACCCGGTCATCAACTTCTCTACACACCTATGACCGGTGAAATGGAAACGCCCTAGGTTATACCTTTGCCTTGCGCTTTCCATTCCATCTCCTCCAATGCCGATGCAACACATGCACCGACCGCTCCACATGAATGATATGATTCACTTCATATCATCACATGGCCTTTGGTCCATCGATTTTGACCTCACTTGCTCTTCACCATCGCTTCGGTCCTTCGGCACCAAGTCTTTGCTCAAGCCTCCCGACACTCGGTACCAACGGCTTCAAAGCCTCCAACTTGCCCTTCACCCTCACGACCAGTCCATCAAGCCAAGTTTTGTCTTGATCTTCACCTCTAGCCACATGACTCCATGTCATGTATCATGCTTTAAGCTCCTTCATCACCTGTGGACTAATTCTCTGCATATTTCACATAAACACAATTAGTCCACCTAGGTTGTCACTCAATTACCAAAACCAAACAAGGACCTTTCACACATAAACTTTCTTTAAAACTAATTACATAAACAAGGACTAGTTAATAAGATGAATTTATTAATTCTAATTTAGATATGATTAGCTCATATGATGCTACAACTAATAAGGACTAATCATGAGATAATTAGAATTAATATGTTCTTCTTGCCAATTATTCATTGTTTATTCAACTATTTTTAAAATTAGTTCGTATTTAGGTTTGTATGTCTTATCGGTCGAGCTTACTAGTAATTCAAACAATATATTTTTTCACAGTAAATCAATCGGTTTGTCTTATTAGTCAGCTTATACGATCAATCGAACACCTTAGCAATTCGATCCTAATCTAATAATATTTATCAAATCAAATGCAAATAGTGCTAGTACTCCCTCCATTCAAAAAACTTACAATTATAAAAAACGTGCCAGTCAAGTTATACTAATTTTGACCAAATTTATTGTAAAAAAAATATTAGTATTTATGTTTTGAAATAAAATTATTATGAAAATATATTTTATAACCAATCTAATAATATTTTATCCCATAATTTAGGTAATTTTTATATAATTTTAATTAAAATTTACAATATTTAACTTCTCACAAGATATGAAAATGGCATATTTTTTTAACGGAGGGAGTACTAGTTTTTAACCGTTGGGTCTAAAAAAAGAATCCAACACCGGCTCTGCCCCTGGCTGCCCCCGTCTCGTGCACAGTGTAGAAGCTACGAGAGACGGCCGGTCCAAAAAGGCGCGCGTAGGGGCCCACCTCAACAGGTTGGCCGGTTCCAAGTTCCGACGCGCCACGCGCGCCAGGCGCTACCCACCGTGTCGGCCTCCGTCACAGCCCAGAACCAGCACCCTCCAGAGCCTTCCAGAACCTCGATCCAACGGCCAAGATCTCCCGCGGCCGAACATTCTGGACCCGTCATCTCCTCAATAAATTCTCCTCGACTCCTCTCGTGTCCCCCTCGTCTGTCTCTCGTCTGTCTGAGAAAAAAAAAAAAGTTTCCACGAACCGATTCCTCTGCAACCAGCAGCTCGAAGGAAGGAAGGAAGGAGTAGTTGTTTCTCGTTCGTAGAGGAGAAGGAAGAGATGGCCAAGGGGGAGGGGCCGGCGATCGGGATCGACCTGGGCACGACGTACTCGTGCGTCGGCGTGTGGCAGCACGACCGCGTCGAGATCATCGCCAACGACCAGGGGAACCGCACCACGCCGTCGTACGTCGCCTTCACCGACACCGAGCGGCTCATCGGCGATGCCGCCAAGAACCAGGTCGCCATGAACCCCACCAACACCGTCTTCGGTACGTGTCAGATGCCATCCTGTTCCTTCCCCTTTCGCTTTGAACTTAGAATGCCAACTAGCACTAGCGTAGTTTGATTCCATGCTGCCGAGTTCTACATTAATCATTGGTGCTGCGGAGTTTTACATTAATCTTGGCGCTTCAGATTATTGTAGATCTACTGGAATCTGTTTTGGCGAGCAGTTTCTGCTCTGTTTCTATGGCCAACTTGAGCAGCACAAACTTAGATCTAATTTGTTCAGTGCGAGTAGTGGCTACTTTGTTTATGTTCTCTGGTATATGGGTAGGATGGGATTAACAATTACGGGGATGCGAGTTGATCTGTGGAATTTGTCGTTCACAATGAGATGCTGCCGTACGCACGTAATTCTCTGTTTTTTTTCAGAACTTTCTAATAGCAAAGCTACAGTATTTTTCCCGATCAGATTTGCAACCAGTAATTACCATTGTCGCCTCTGGTAGTTACTCTAGATGGATAGATTGTGCCGTGTGCAATTACATTTTTGAACTGAATTTATACTAGAACGCTGTCATTTAGAAAATTTGTTACTGTCCCCTTTTTGTTGGTAGTAATTTCGACTGCAGTGTTCGAAAATGTGCCTTACCTGACCACTGATTTTAATATTTAGTTGATTTTACTGTATTGAACGTGTGTTATTCTGCCGTCATTTGACACCCCTGCTGACCTTCATTTTAATGTTATGTTAAGCCGATTTATACCGTATTGATCATATGTTTTCTGCTGTCGTTTGACGGCCCTGCTGACTGTCGTCGCTCGTCTTTCTGGATGCAGACGCGAAGCGGTTGATTGGTAGGAGGTTCTCGGACCCGTCCGTGCAGAGTGACATGAAGCTATGGCCGTTCAAGGTCGTGGCCGGCCCTGCCGACAAGCCCATGATCGTGGTCACCTACAAGGGCGAGGAGAAGCAGTTCTCCGCCGAGGAGATATCCTCCATGGTGCTGACCAAGATGAAGGAGATCGCCGAGGCCTACCTCGGCTCCACCATCAAGAACGCCGTGGTCACGGTGCCGGCCTACTTCAACGACTCCCAGAGGCAGGCCACCAAGGACGCCGGCGTCATCTCCGGGCTCAACGTGATGCGCATCATCAACGAGCCCACCGCCGCGGCCATCGCCTACGGGCTCGACAAGAAGGCCACCAGCAGCGGCGAGAAGAACGTGCTCATCTTCGACCTCGGCGGTGGCACCTTCGATGTGTCGCTGCTGACCATCGAGGAGGGCATCTTCGAGGTGAAGGCCACCGCCGGCGACACCCACCTGGGCGGGGAGGACTTCGACAACCGCATGGTCAACCACTTCGTGCAGGAGTTCAAGCGCAAGCACAAGAAGGACATCAGCGGCAACCCGCGCGCGCTGCGGCGCCTGCGGACGGCGTGCGAGCGCGCCAAGCGCACGCTGTCGTCCACGGCGCAGACAACCATCGAGATCGACTCGCTGTACGAGGGCATCGACTTCTACACCACCATTACCCGCGCCCGGTTCGAGGAGCTCAACATGGACCTCTTCCGCAAGTGCATGGAGCCCGTGGAGAAGTGCCTCCGCGACGCCAAGATGGACAAGAGCAGCGTGCACGACGTCGTGCTCGTCGGCGGCTCCACCCGCATCCCCAAGGTGCAGCAGCTGCTCCAGGACTTCTTCAACGGCAAGGAGCTCTGCAAGAGCATCAACCCCGACGAGGCCGTGGCGTACGGCGCGGCTGTGCAGGCCGCCATCCTGAGCGGCGAGGGCAACGAGAAGGTGCAGGACCTGCTGCTGCTCGACGTCACCCCGCTGTCCCTGGGCCTGGAGACCGCCGGCGGCGTGATGACCGTGCTGATCCCTCGCAACACCACCATACCGACGAAGAAGGAGCAGGTGTTCTCCACCTACTCCGACAACCAGCCCGGGGTGCTGATCCAGGTGTACGAGGGGGAGCGCGCCAGGACCAAGGACAACAACCTCCTTGGCAAGTTCGAGCTGTCCGGCATCCCGCCGGCGCCCCGCGGCGTGCCCCAGATCACGGTATGCTTCGATATCGACGCCAACGGCATCCTGAACGTGTCGGCGGAGGACAAGACGACGGGGCAGAAGAACAAGATCACCATCACCAACGACAAGGGGCGGCTGAGCAAGGAGGAGATCGAGAAGATGGTGCAGGAGGCGGAGAAGTACAAGGCGGAGGACGAGGAGCACAAGAAGAAGGTGGACGCCAAGAACTCGCTGGAGAACTACGCGTACAACATGCGCAACACCATCAAGGACGACACAAGATCGCCTCCAAGCTGGGCGCGGACGACAAGAAGCGCATCGAGGACGCCATCGACGGCGCCATCAGCTGGCTCGACAGCAACCAGCTCGCGGAGGCGGACGAGTTCGAGGACAAGATGAAGGAGCTGGAGAGCATCTGCAACCCCATCATCGCCAAGATGTACCAGGGCGCCGGCGCCGACATGGGCGGCGCAGCGGGCATGGACGAGGACGCGCCGGCCGGCGGCAGCAGCGGCGCTGGCCCCAAGATTGAGGAGGTCGACTAAGCTGGCCCTGGCCCTGCGCATGGAGAGGTGTCCACCTGGCCTGGCCCTTTTGCTGATCGTGTCACTTGCCGCTGGTCTTTCGTGTCGTCTTGTTATCGACTTATCGTGGTAGGAGTTTAGTTGTGGGAGCAGTGAACGTTGGAGGTTGTGGTTAAAAACTCATGCTGAGCTTTGCTTTGCTCGGCATTTTAATTTGATGATGCTTCCTTAATTGTTTTCCGACCTCTGAGATTTTATAGCTGTTGGCGCGTTTGCATATCGTTTTTGGCTAGTGATCTTCAGCTGATCTGGCGAACTGACAATTGTGCACGAAGCGTCATTAGAGACGCACAGAAAGTTATCTTTGCATTTTGCTTGTCACCATGATTGCCTTAAAAAAAAATGTAGTACTTCTGTGAGAATTTCCACGACATTGTGAACACACTATTTCCCTTTTCTTTTCTTTTTCTTTAGAGAACTTGTTGGTGGACACAGTTTTTTTTTTTTTTTTATTATTTTCCTTTTCTATTTTTCCTTTTCTTTTTCTGTAGAGAACTTGATGATAACGATCCTGATCCGTTTACCGTTAGCTTTTCTCATGCAAGCAGTGAGCACAATTCCGTGATTAGCACCATGGCGTTGTGACAATTTGACTCGGTGAGCACAACAATTCCGTGATGAGAATTTGACAGGTTGACATTATGATTTTTCTTAGTGTAGCTCCATACGATGTATAGTTCTTTCAATGACATCCATCAATCAATGGATGAATGATCTAGTGAGTGAAATCTAGGTACCAAAAATATATATACATTTAGGAATATATACATGAAGGATAGTAGGATCAATATCCGGCGTTTGTTGAAAATATCCTTTCCATATTAAATTATTTTGGGGCTTCTAGATATGTAGTGTTGTGTCTAGATGTAGGGTAATATGTAGAAATTATGTATCTAGAAAAATCAAAATGACTCGAAGTTATGTATCTAAAAAAAATTAGAATGACACATAAGATCATAGACAAATTAGTAGTTACTATTTTCATCTTAAATTATAAGATGTTTGATTTTTTAAATATTAAGTTTGACTATTTGTTTTATTCAATTTTTTTTTTTTCAAAATATCACTTCTTTTATTGTGTTTGCTTTGTTAATAAGAATTCTTTGAAAATAACTTAAATTTAACTATTTTTTTATGTAAATCACTACTTGGATGAGTAACCGCAGCTCTTCGATTCAAACAGCCCATGCAACAACCCATATGAACAAAATGCGGCACTGGTCAACATGGTGTTCGTTCTGCAGAACATGTCGTCATTGGTTGGGGAATAAGCAGTAAAAAGTTGTTGTGACAGAAGACTGATCCATATTCAAAGATGGTGCACTTCTCGGTGATCTCTCGGAGCTCATACTTGTCTGGATATCTCAAAGATGGTGCACTTCTCGGTGATCTCTCGGAGCTCATACTTGTCTGGATATCTCTTGTTGATGATGCGCAGCGCAGTGCCATGCTTGTCCTCAGCCCTCGCCAGAGAATCCGTCTCCTTCCAGCTGCTCGGGAGGGAACTTTCTCTTTCTCCTCCCTGCTAGCCATGCCTTCTCCTTTGCAGGTTTGTCCAGGCTTTGGGAAATCTCCATTTGTATATGAGAAGCGTGGTGTTTATAGACGAATCTGGGCAAGAACCGGGGAGGAATTCGAGTACGGGTGCAATTGAGAGTTGGATTTGCCTATTGGCGATTGCGGCGATGTTTGATTCAGTTTATATTGCCACATTTCCTCAGGTAGCAAAACATAATAATGAATGTTTGGATATTCCATCGATCGTTAACTTCTTGGTTCCAAAAACCAAATCAAGTTGATTTAGGAACAGGTTTACGTTTAGAGGAACTTCACAGCAAGACAGTACAATTAATTAGTCATAGTTTTTAAGTAAAATGATTCATCCTATAGTTAAAAGTATGAAATCTAATGAGAAGGAATAAAAATAGATTCTCAGGTCGATTGGAACCATATATGGCATACAATACGCGGTAATGGAACAAAGATAACCACAAGAGAAGCCAAAGCAAAAGATTAACAAACCATGGATGCATTGGAAGTTGGAGCAAAATCCCATGAGGTGGTTCGATACATAACTAACAACACAATGTTTTGCTGACAGGTACTTTGACATGTCTATTAAGTTCTACATATAGGGAAAAAAACAGACACTGGAACAGAATCTCTGGCCGCCAGCTTCATGAACTCGAAATGCTCTATTTCTTCTTGTCAGTGTGCGTACCAGCCGATCTGCAGATCGCAACAGAAATTATAGTTAGAGATATACCGATAGTTATACGGTATAAAGAGGATCGTTTCTATTAAGTCAACATGAAAATGCTAATACCAAAAATGTTTTGAAACAATTCAAAAATATTATCAAATGACAACATAGAATTCAATTCTATTCAAAGTATAACAAACTGTACAAGACTAGTGTCAGCTACACAAAAATATACGACAGACCAGAGAGTAGAAAATCAATACATCATCAGACAAGACTTGGATAGTATACCGCAGTATGCACAATCAATAAGCACTAGTCATCTATGCACTCATCTATGCACAAAAAAAAACAATCACTGGGATAATAGTAGTATATCATAATTATGCAACAAATTAGCAGAAGCAGATGACTTAATATGCAAAGGCGTCCAAAGGAAAAATAAGACAGGCTACCAAAGCAGTATTTTGGTTTTATCACAATAAAGTTTCACATAGACAAACCTCATCTTCCTGAGGACGCCCGCCATCTCCTCTCTCTTCTTCTTTGCCCTCTTGTGAGTTCCAAGCTTTCTCTTGGCAACCTTCAGAGCACGCTTGTCCTTGCCAACCTTCAGAAGCTCAGTGATACGCTTCTCATAAGGAGCAAACCCAGCGACCTCTCTAATCAGGCCCCTGACCATGGAGACCCTCTTTGTTGCTTTCTGCATACCACATGAACTTAGAATGAAGGGCATTGAAAATCATCAAGCACAAAAGTATATATGTAAATCTACCACATAAGAATACACACACTTGTATTAGTCATTTACAAGTGCAGATACAATCAGGATTTTACAAAATTGATAAATGAAACCAAATACCTCTTTAATTTCTTATAAGAAACAAGAGGCAAACTGCACACTCGCAAAAGCCTTTAGGAACAAGTTCTACTAAATCATCGTCAGCAAACAAAACTTCCATTTCCAGGAAGAAAACTGGAGCTCCTAAAGTTGTATTGCAGATTCATAAAATTGTGTTTAGCTGAGTTGAAAAAATGAAGGACGAGATTAAAAACGCATGATTAACAAGCATGATCCTACTCACAAACAACATCACACACAACCGTATAAAGCCGAACTTACACCGCACAATCTATCAACTAGTAAGATCTCTGCATCCTATCCTAAAACCAGAACATAACACCTAATCACACCACTATCATCAGCTATATCAACAGGATGCCCCTAAAAAGGCTGAAAGATGGCTTACCCCCTTGCGGTGGGACGGGCGCGGAGGCAGCTCGCGCTTGGTGACGACATGGCCCTTGTTGATACCCACGAAGAGGCCCGACTTCGGCTGCGGTGGCGCCATGAGGACGAACCCTTTCCTGTGCGCGCACACAAACAAGCGGAGATGAGCGCGCACGCAAGGAGAGAGCTAGGTTTCAGATCGGCAGAGTTGGCGGCGGCGGCGGCGGCGCGGGGATGGGGGTCTTACCTTTACCTGTGGAAGTGAAGCGGCTGCGACCGAGGAGAAACCCTAGCGGAATGAGGCCATTATATAGGCGGCGCGGAGGTGGCTTTCTCTCCCGGCCGGAGGATACTGGGCTGGACTGAGATTGTTTCATTCTCCTTTCTGGGCCTTTTCTCTTGTATATGGGCCCAGTTTTCTTAAGAGGATTGTGAGTAGTAAGTTGGGCTCTTGTGGGTCTTATATTCGTTCGTTCTCCTTGGTTCTTTTAGAGTTGGAAAAAGTCCACTTTCATTCCCTCAACTTTCGTAAAAGTTCACTTTTCCTCCCTGAATTTTAAAACCGGACAAACAACTTCCCTCAACTTTTCAAACCATGCACTTTATCTCCCTAGAGTGGTTCTGACGGTGGTTTTGCTACAGTAACAATGGTTTTGTCCTTTTCTTTTTTTTATTTATTTTGGCTAAATTTTTGAAAAATCATAGTAAAACACAAAAAAAATCATAAAATAGAAAATCTAATTTTATTAGACTCCACATGAATAGATCTACAGTGAATATATAATATGGTATGTTTTAATACAAAGTTTTTGCTAGTATTTTTCTTTTTTATTTATTTAAATTTGAATATTTGAAAAAACATAGTAAATTATTGAAAAATTATAAAATAGAAAATTCAATTTTGTTAGACTCTGCATGAGTAGGTCTAGAAAGTGAATATATAATACGGTATGCTTTGATTCAACAAAATAATTATAGAAGCTACAGTTATGAATTATTTTAATTAATTAATTACAGAAAAGTATAGATCGAAAGTTACAGCAAGAATTTTGTACTAAAGTATATTATATTATATGTTCATTTGTAGATCTACTCATGTGAAGTCTAAGAAATTAGATTTTCTATTTTTATGATTTTTCTATGGTTTACTATGATTTTTTAAAGTTTCAGCCAATATAAATAAAAAAGGAAAAGACTAGTAAAAACTTTGTACTAAAGCATACCATATTATATACTCCCTCCGTTTCAAATTGTTGTCGCCGTGGGATGCGTGCCACAAGTTTGACTCGATTTATAGAAAATACGAGCAATATTTATATCTCCAAATAATTTTATTAAAAAACTAGATCCAAAGATCTTTCCGATGATACTAATTATGATACTAATCGATGATATTTAATATTTATAAAAATTACCGGCATTTGCTTCTCGGAAACGCGAAGCGGTGACATTTTGAAACGGAGGGAGTATTCACTATGTATATCTACTCATGTAGAGTCCAACAAAATTAGATTTTTCATTTTATAATTTTTTGTGATTTATTATGATTTTTCAAAAAGTCATTCAAAATAAATAAAAAAAGACAAAGCCACTGTTACTGTAGCAAAACTACCATCAAAACCACTCCAGAGAGTTAAAGCGCATGGTTTGAAAAGTTGAGGGAGGTTGTTTATCCGGTTTTAGAGTTTATGGAGCAAAAATAGACTTTCGCAAAAAGTTAAAGGAGGGGAAGTAGACTTTTTTCCTTTAGAGTTTGCACCCAGACCTAGTTCTTTTCCATTTACCTTTTTACCAAACAGTGGAAAACTTATCCTTTTCTCATATATATCATTCTCACCTATCATAACCCACGATCCAGATGTCACCTATTAGATTGAATTGGTCAATGTATACATAAAATAATATAATATTAGGGCTAGGGGTCTCCAGTTCGAGTTCACTGATGAGCTAAATATAAATAATCGTATTCGCCCTCAGCTTGAGGGGACTCTATATCAGTATAGAGTAAATTTATACGCCCTTCTTACTTCTCCCTCCATCTCAATCTCAAGTCTCAAGTTATAAAAAGTTTGATTTTTGACACTAAATTTAATCATTCGTCTTATTCATTTTTTTATAAAATATTAATTATTTTATCGTGACTTGCTTTATTAATAATAGTTCTTCAAGAATAACTTAAATTTAGTTATATTTGTATCAATTTTTTGAATAAGGCGAATGATTAAACTTAGGATCAAAAAATCAAATACTCCCTCCATTCATTTATCTCCTTCATCTAAGCAAAATTTGTTTATTCAATAATCTCCTTCATATTAACTTGGGACTCGCTGACATTTATTGTGTCTTTGCTGCTCATTAGCTACCACTTGCTAGCATTTATTGTCTCTTTACTGCTCATTGGCTATTTATTGCTTGATTAAATGCAAACTAGTGTCTTTGCTCTGCTCTTTGATTACTGTGTCGAAGGCTAATAGGAAGGAGATAAATGAATAGAGGGAGTATATTATAATTTACGATGGAGGCTTAAGTAGCTGCCTGGCTGCTGCTGGTATGCTGCTGTAGCAGCCAAAGTTTTTAGGACTGATCGAATACGCAACTCAAAACTATACTTGCTTCGCACTGATCCCAGACGCAGTTAAAACTGCGACCATATTTAAAAAGTTTGAATGGCAGCTTTGTCCTCATCGATTCCGTTTTGTAGTAAGTTAATTACTGTACTTTGAACGCTTGCTTCCTATCTTATACAGTAGTACTAGTATAGGTAATTAATTACCATATTCAGAAGCAAGAGGTCTAGTGCCGGTGTCCGACGCCGAAACGAAGGCGGATGCGCAGTAATAGTATTACACTCTCATGTCGATCGACACGTATGCGACCCAGAATTACGGCACGGTGCAGCTACTAGCTGGCAACCGCAGTCTCATTGACGGCCCATAACCTCTAATAAATAAATACTCTATGGATCGATCGAATTGGCCCGCGTCACAAACAATCCTCTGGCAGTACATATAATCGAGCTAGCTACAACTAACGATTCTATGGCACGTGACATGTTCACTGTGCGCGTTTAATTGTAACCTCTCCATTATGTTTTCACTGTGCGCGTTTCTAACTTCTCCATTATGTTTTCGTACGTACTACACACTAGGACTGCTGTTAGCTTGTAACAGACTAGCAGTTTTTCGTTGTCTGGTTTCAACGCTAGCTACAGGGGTTAGCAGTTAGCAGTAGCACAGGCCAAGGGCCACGGCATCGTATAATACAGGTCCTGATTAATCCAAGCAGCAATTTCATTCTCACAACGCCGCCACACGTAATTAACAAGCCAGCATTGCACGTGAACGTGACTGGCAGCACAGCTAGCGCGACGGATATAACAGTTCCGAGGAATCGGGATCATATATACCACCATCACCATGCATATTCAGGATTTTTTTTATTTTTTAATCCTATTTTACAAAATATTTCAAAAATATTCCCACCCAAATAATATTTCTTGCGTATAGCCCTTTTTAATTCGCAAATAATATTTGGCGTGACAAAATAACTCTGTCACGCCACATGCATTGGCGTGACAAGGTCTTACGTTGGATGTCGTTTCCGACGTGTAAAATCTTTATCACGCCGGTGCGTAATGGCGTGTAATCTGTCTTGTCGCGCCACCGGGATTTGGCGTGACAAGACTGAATTTTCAAAAATCATAACTCTTCCATACGGCGTTGGATGAAGATGATTTTTATATGAAAAATTGTAGCCCTCGACGAGATCTACAACTTTCTAGTTTTGAGTTTTTTCATTTGAGGATATTAAGATGCCCAAAAAATCAAATACTTTTTCAGCACCATATAATAAACAGCATATAAGAGCTCACCACTTTTAAAAATTCATATCTTTCTTGTATGGTGTCAAAAAAGATACTTTTTATATCAAAGTTGCAACACAAAATGATATCTACAACTTTGTAGTTGTAAGTTTTTTTATTTGAGGGCGTTAAGATGCTCAAAAAATAATATAGTATTTCAGCATCATAATTATTATGGAGCTGAAATACTATATTTTTTGAGCATTTTAACATTATCAAATGAAAAACTTACAACTACAAAGTTGTAGATATCATTTTGTGTTGCAACTTTGATATAAAAAGTATCTTTTTTGACACCATACAAGAAAGATATGAATTTTTAAAAGTGGTGAGCTCTTATACGCTGTTTATTATGGTGCTGAAAAAGTATTTGATTTTTTGGGCATCTTAATATCCTCAAATGAAAAACTCAAAACTAGAAAGTTGTAGATCTCGTCGAGGGGCTAATTTTCATATAAAAATCATCTTCATCCAACGCCGTATGGAAGAGTTATGATTTTTGAAAATTCAGTCTTGTCACGCCATCCCCCGTGGCGCGACAAGACCATATTATCACGCCACATGCATCGGGCGTGACAAGATTTTACACGCCGGAAACGACGCCCAACGTAAGACCTTGTCACGCCAATGCATGTGGCGTGATGTAGTTATTTGTCACGCCAAATTTCACCACCCAAATTAAAAAGGGCTATATGTGCAAATATTATTTAGGTGGGAATATTTTTGGAATATTTTGTAAAATGGGATTAAAAAATAAAAAAATCCCGCATATTCATTCCCCTTGTACTACAAAGTACGTAGTACTAGTAGTACATATATACGTACAGTGTTACAAACAAATGAACCGTGCCCACAAACATAGTTACATGAAGCGAGCGAGCTCTCTGCTCATCGCCGGACGCCGGAGGGCTGGCGCCTGGCGGGCGAAACACGCTGGACTGGAGCCGCCGCAACCGACGAAACACGGGTCCAAGTCCATCGCAGCAACCAACAGCTTCGTCACAGGCCGGCGTTCGTTCTCTTCTCTATCGGCAAGGCTCCAAACGAATCTGCCCCTTCCAGCTCCGCGTCGCGGCGGCGAGCGGCGCCATGGACCCAGGCCACGCACAGGGCGCGGCCCCCAGCTCACTCGCCGATCTGACGAGCCGCCCCGCCAACAAACGCCTCGCTGATTACTAATACTGACTGACTACAGTGGGCATTGGTCACGGATGCCGCCGCTCCGCCTCCGCTAGTGTAGTTGCCTTGCATTTTGCGAGCCGAGGGCCCGACGCTAACAAATAATTCAGCCGCAGCCACGTGCCGGTGCGGTGCTGTGCTGCTGCATAGTATATTGGTTGCCTTTGGGGATTTGGAAACGGACACGGCGTGCCAGGCCTGCTTCACATTCTGAACCGATCGATAAACCTGCCTGCCTGGCTCCAGATTTCTCCACGACAAGTGTAGAAGCGCCACGGGTCTTGCAACTGGATTCAGTTTGCCACCACTTGTAGTAGCAGCTGTAGGCAACCGCTGCTGCATGCATGCGTCTTTGGTTTCGTTTCGTTTCCCTGTCTGGATGGATCATGCACTGATGTACTGTAGTAATATGCACATGTACAACGAGGAAACTCTCTCGCTGAGCGAGCATGCTCCCATGTGTCCCTCGTCACTGCCTGATGTTAGCATGCAATGCATGGATATGGATCGGCCGCACTGAACTCCACTCGGCTCAACTTCTTTCCTGCATGCAGGCGTGAAAGAAAGATCGATCGAGGGGCCGGGGGCGGCTCTCTCATCGCTGTCGTAGTAGGCCAGGTCCCCCCATGTGGCGATCTTGCCGAGGTCCTACTGTCGATGGATGGATGTCCCCGCCGAGGAGGGTAGGGAATAGAGAGGGTCCAGCCGCTTGCGGCAGCTGAGACCGAGAGCGATGCGTGTTAATTTTCTTTCGCTCACACGAATGATTCCCGCAATCAGTCACACACACACAGAGCTCGTTCCTCGGCACGAAAATGAAATCACACTCCGTTCAATCAATCACACAGCCCGCCATCTAGTATGGCCTATCGATCTCACTCATGGCCGTGAATAGAAAGTAAGTATAGTAATAGTTAATGAGGACTAGTCAGTTCAGTTGGTTCTGCAGCTTTCTCCCACGGCTGAGGAGGGCACGGTGGACCGCTCGTGTCCCGTGGCCGTTTTAGAACGCCCGACTTCATGGTGCCATGCCGTCGTTCCCTTCCGCCCGCGGCCGTTCCCGTTCCATTCCAGCCGGGTGGGTCCCAACCTACCCAAGAGAAGCGGTTGTTCCTTTCCTCGTCCTCGCCATGAAAGATGCGAGACAAATCCATCGCCATTCACCAGCCAAGCCAATGATATGTGTACTAGTGTACTAGGCAGCTCATGATTATGGAGCGCAGCAGCAGAAAGATCAAAGATGGGACGGGAATTGGGAGTGCTCGACCTTTTCACCGTGGGCTGCCTCCGTCTCCAGTCTCCAGTTTTTCGCCTGCATTGCACGCGCAGCACAGACGCACGCACTGGAGGTCTGGAGCCTGGTCGCCTGGAGGAGCCGGAATTCCTGCCGGCGTGCGTGCCGGCCGTGACGTGGCGGGGCGACAAGAAGCAGCCTCCCGGGTGGCAGAGCCGGGAGGAAGGCGGGGGCGTACGCGTAGTACGTCGTCTGGCGATGCGACGCAAGCGAAAGGCGATCGAATCTAGTCCCCGGGCTCGCTGACGCCTGACGCCCGCAGCGCTGCGCCTGACGACCGCGGCCCCCACCCCCCGCTCCCGCCAGCTCACTGCCAGCCACCCACCACCGCCACTCCCCTCACCGCCCGGTGAGCATTGGCTGCCCTGCGCTTCCTCCTGCGCTTCCTCCTTCCAGTTCGGAGCAAATCGACAGGGCAAAAATGGAGCTGAAGCAGCTGCAATGTAGCACGCACACACAAGAACTCGCGAGACACGAGTATGGTAAAGCACAATGTCGGCAGCGATATGGAACAATTGTAGCAGCAAAAGGAATAATGCAATGGATTTCGATTGGATTTTTACAGGGCGGTACTGTTATTTCCCCTTTTGATGACGGCCAATAACCAATTCTGTTTCTTCTTCTTACTTAGAAGAAGAAGGTTGCTGCATTTTTCTTTGTTTTCGCAGCTCAATCTTCTTCTTCTTCTTCCTCACCTCACTCACCTCCCCCCAGTGTACAGGTTCTAGCAAAACCCAAAAAAGAAAAAAAGAAAACAAAAGACGAGAGAAAACAAAAGAAAAGAAAAAGGGCAAAAATTGAGCACAAGAGGAATGGCAATGGACTGAGACTGACCAAGTCGTCCCGGATCTCATACCAGATGTGGAAGTAGGTACACCAATGCTATACACCACCAACCGATTCCGATCCATCGCGCCGGCGCCGGCGCCGACGCCGTGTCGTAGTCCTGCCCGCCGCCGTGGAGCGCGGGGGGGGAGGAGAGCTTTGTCGGCGGCGTCCGCGCGCTCTCGGAGGGCCCCGGTGCTGTCGCGGCTGGCGGGGGGGGACGACGCGGCGGCGGTGGCGGCCACGATGGAGGAGTCGTCGCCGCCGCCTCCGCCGGCTGTGCGGGTGAACATCTCCTTGGGGAGGAGGACCTTGGAGACGGCGAAGACGGCGACGGGGTTCTGGTCGAAGACGGTCCGCGTGATGGTCGCCTGCACGACGCCGGTGTCGATGGCGACCGAGCCGTTGGTGCGGGTGATGTTGAGGGTGAAGCGGCCGGCGTTGCTGAACTCGGTGGCCAGCGTGGGCTGGACCGGGTTCACGATCGACTCCAGCGACCCCAGCGGGTAGTAGGAGTGGAGCACGTGGAAGCGGAGCACCACGGCCTTGCGGTCGGCGGGGAGCGACTGGAGGCGGTCGCCGGCCAGGAGGCCAGCGAAGGCGTCGTCGGTCGGGGCGAACACCGTGATCCCGGCCCCGCGCTCGTCGTCCTCGAACTCGGCCGCCACGCCCGACGCCTCCAGCATGGACGCCGCCACGTTGAAGGCGCGCGCGTCGGCGAGGATGCGGGTGATGTTGACGGCCGCGGGCGGCCGGGACTCGGACGCCGCGAGGTCGAACCCGGAGGGGACGATGAGGCCGTCCACCGCCAGCACGCTCAGGTTGTACGGCACCGCGGTAATGGCGCCGAGGACGGTGGCGTTCGAGCCTGGGAACGGCGCCGGCGAGCGGACGACGGCGCGGGAGGCGCCCGCGGTGGTGACGTTCACGGCGCCGAGGTCCGGGGGGGGCGCGGCCCGTGGTCTGGAACAGCGTGGTCACGAGCTTCCCGGAGGCCGGCAGGCGGCGGAGGTCGGCGGGGGACAGGTACTCGAGGAGGACGTGGTAGCGGAGGACGTCGGCGAGGTCGGCGCCCGACGCGGCCGCGAACGCCGACGGCGACTGCGGGAGGTTGCCGTTCGGCACGGCCAGCAGCGTCAGCGACGACCGCCCTGCGAGCTCCGCCAGCACGGGGCTGGACGCCAGCAGCCGCGTGAAGTCGTCGAGGTCCGGGAACGCCGAGAGCACGCCCGTGACGTTGACCGCGACGGCCGCCGGCGCCGCAGACGCCGCGGCGAGCAGCGCGAGAGCCGCCGCGAGGAGTGCGAGGCAGGAGACGGGAGGGATCTGTCTCCGCATCTCGCCGCCACTGTTGGAGTGAGCGAGCACCCGAGGGTGGGAGCGAGAGCGAGTGAGGTGGTGAAGCTCCAGATGCGGGGCGGTGAGCGGAAGGATTGAATATTTTATTTCGCTTTTGTCAGTACAGCGCCTTTTTTTCTACTCTCTCCGTCACAAAATAACTTATCCTCCGTCACAAAATAACTTACTTTCTTTTGACTTTTTAAAAGCTGCGTTTGACCATTCATCTTATTTAAAAATTTTATATAAATTATAAAATAAATAAATTATTATCAAAATATCTCTAATGATAAAACAAGTCATAACAAGATACATGATATTTATATAAATTTTTTAAATAAGGCGAATGGTCAAATGCAAGTGTTTAAAAGTCAAAGAAAGTAAGTTATTTTGTGACGGAGGGTAAATTATTTTGTGACGGAGGGAGTAAGTAAAAAAATGCTGGGTGCTACTGTTTTATATCCGGAATGGATATTTAGTGCATTTGTCTACAAACGATATAGTTTTTTAACTGCAAATTTAAATTCATAAATTTTAACTAACATTTGGTTAAACTATTTTTAGTTTATAGATAAAACCCAGTAAATTTATAATTAAAATGTCTTTGAAAATTCATGGTTCTTTAGCTATATATATATATAACATATATATAAGGAGAATAGTAGTTAAAATCTATTTCATCCGAGTTTTCTTTTGTCAAATAAATTTATTGTTCTTGGACATAGGGTGCTACACCGCCAGCGCGACGTGATTTGTGTTCTCAGGAAATTTATGGAGCGAGGCCCCGGGTGGGTAGCTTGGACTGTAGTAGTCTATAGTAGCAGCTGCTAGGCTGCTAACAGGACTGGCCAGCTCTACAACGAGCCAACGATGCACAACTCGGCGGGACGGCAGATAATTTTTCTTATCGTAAACTCGTCTCAATTATCCATATCAATGCACAGTACCCTTCAATAGACTTTCTAAAACCTGCCTTCTAAATCATCATTTGAAGAGTTTGAGTAAAAAATATTTTTTATATCTGTATACTTTTTTTTAAGTTTTTTATATCCTATACACACAGTTTAGAGAGCTACCATCTCTATTTTTAACTAGTAAGAAATTTAAAGTAGAGAATATCATATCCAATTGAAAAGACTGATGAAAGATGTTTTTTTTAATCAAAGTTAAGAAAACTAGAGTCTCTTAGAGATATAGTCTTATAAACTGAGCTTATCAACCGTTCGAACATTATTTTTCTCTCACAGCAAATCAGCCGGCTTGTTTTATCACCGGTCGAACACGCTAATTTGATCGGCTGATTATTCTAAGATTTGCTATAACCTAGACTTTTTTTTAACTTCTCTCTTGCGACGTCTTCTTTCTCCCTTTCCACGACCGCTGCCTTCGCCACCCCACCCTCGACCACGGCCTCCACCACCTAGCGGGCTCTGGCGGCGTCCTTGCCGCCTCCACCGCCGTCATCGACCATGGCCGCCGACACCCCCTCATCCACCACCTTTCTGGTGCACCGCCGCCTCCACCGTCACTCACCACCGTGCTGCGCTAATCAATGTCTCCCCCATTCTTCTTCTACAGTTGTAGCCCCCCGCCAACGGCTCTTGCCGACTGGATGTGTACCCCGCCCGTTCGGCGGCGCTCCAGCCGAAGAGCTCGCCTCCTGTCAACCCGCTGCCACCGCTGGTACGGCCCACAAGGCAACACGCAGCCTTTGAACACATTATTGCAAATAAGCAGATACCTTGCCTCTATACTGATGAAGGAATCAAGTTTCACTGGGCACTTTCCATTGTTAGAATTATGAATAAGTGTCAGAGACAGTTACAACAGCGAAGACCTAGCTAAAACAATACAGGGAGACTATTGCAACAATGCCTATTTTTTGGGCATGATGAGATTTTTCTTTTTACAATGCCTGTCTTCCATTCAAAATTTGTACACAATGACAGACTGCTAATGAACCATGTACAATAGCAATACTACCCAAAACCATTTGATAGTTCATTGACAATGGATAGTATCCTACTGGAGTCAGATCTGTTGTAGAGGATTATAGTCAGTTGATGTGTAGTTAGCATCACGATTGGTCTAATACTAAGGTTTCCATGCTGGCATATGCTATACAAGGAAAACCACTACATAGGGAGAATAGATTGGTTTCAATGCTGTGGCAATTGGCAAGTAACCAAAAGCCTCACAGCAAATGAAGAATGAGCAAACTATACTGGATGTCAGAAAGAGTAGGGTTAGTCTGGAAATGCAACTATGAGATACTATCTACTGTGTTTGGATTTCGAGTGTTCTGTTCTGTTCAAGCGACACATGCAGTCAGGACATGGAAATGTATATATGGATTCGTTTGGTCTTTTCATTTCAATCCCCTTGGCATCACTGTGTGCTCTCATATTAAGCAAGTGCCGCTTCAATGCCTTCCACCTGCACATAAATGAAAATTATGATTTTAACAAACAAGATGGTCAAGTGCTTAGAACTCGAACTCAAGATAAACCAAAACAACATTATGGACAAATACTGTTATCATACCCTATACGTGGATTATCGAAGAGTATGGCAAGCCTTCTTTTGTCTGGTTTAATTGTTTTTGAATGCCCACCATACAAGTATCTCCTGTGACCCATAAGGAAATGCGGGAAATTTCCACCTTGTGTAGTCACAAAAACTTCACTTTGAGCACAAACACTGTAGTCAACAGCAGCCATCCTTGAGGAGAAATTCTGGCAATAATGAGTCATTTCAGAACAATCAACGTATGGAAGTACAAAACAAAAAAATGTAGCTAACTCTGCAGTTCCTACCTTGAATGGAGCAAGTTCCTCTTCTGATGCCAGTGTCTCTTTTGTCTGTAGGAGAGGAAACATTTCAAGAAGAGAAGCCATGTTCTTCTCTGCTCTGTAAATCTTCCCGATGCCAAAAAAAGATTGCAGTCTTATTGTTGAAACCCATTCCACGAAGCATTAACCCCACCTAAAGATCACAAGATAAACATTTCAAGACAAATTCTGCCATGATCCTAATGAATTTGTTTTAAACTGAATAAAAGAAAATGAACACAGCCCTGAACCGGCAAAATGTGCTTGAGAGCAAATTTCTGAAATGTCAATAACAGCAGTTTTGTTCTACCTTGTGATACTAGATATTGACATACCTCCAAAGGTGTAAGAGGACATTTTCCATTCATTCTGATGATTCCTGGCCTTATTACCCGTCCTCTCTTAGTAAATTTCCCTCTCCAACCTATTTCTCTGGCTGCATCCATTTCCTTCTTCTCCTCATCACCACCATCATATACACAACAAGAGAAGGCAATCATATCCTGCAAGATAACAATTAGCAGATGCCACACTTACTGAACAATAACAAAAATACTTGTACGCACCAAAAACCTCGGGTTCGCGTTAAAAAGGGCAAATTTTAGCAGAGAAGCTGGCAGCATATTACGCACAAGAGGCAAATACATAATGGTGGATCCCTGGTTCCCAAACATTATAAACATTGAGTTTCATGAAAGAGATCCAACCTCCTCAAAACGAAGATGCACTGAGATATATTTTCCATCGCTTTCAGCACTTTTCTCTCTCATTCGAGTAACTAAGGTTTCAGACAAAGACACAAGTGGTTTAGAGAATTTTAAGGCCTCAAAGTTTGCCAAGCATCTCAACCGTTGAACAGCAGACGGTGCATCAAACGAGAGTCGGTTGGCAAAAGGAGAAATCCTGATGAATCTGCACTAAAGAGCATAGCATCAGAAATAAATGCATTAAAATTGAATTGAACACTTCATGATACTTAACAAAATAGAAACTCCTAGCTAAACAGTACTGCCCCTATAACAGAGAAATGATTTCACATCTAATTCCATCATTAAAGATTTAGCACTCCTCGAAAGTCAGCTTCCACAAGCAACAGGTCACAGAAACTTTTGATGGCAAACAATGAAAGAATTGATCGAGTCAGAGGAAATGGTTGCTGCAGATAAGTTTCAGGAGCAAAGAGGTATTATCCTTCTAGAATAAATTTAACTGGATGTAGTTGAAGAGGTGCTCCAAAAAGCACTAATGATTTTTAATACAGGATATCCTACGTTAACTATATATAAATATCATAACAAGTCCACTAAAAAGATTGTAATGGTTATAAATATGTCATATATGCTTTTACAGATTCCCATGTCAAGTTTAATATCAAATTCATATCCAACATAGTAGAAGTGTTCTCTATTCACATCTACAGTAAATGATAGTAACTAGATACAGGGGTTGTGTTAACAATTAATAAAGCTATAACATTTGGATTGGTACACCAGTTAAATCATATGGAATGTAAGAAACTGATGAGTGGATATAACATGAACTCCGAGAAAGAACATAAGTGAAACACCGATAAAACTCCCGAACCCCGGATTCACCCTATGGGGCTGCATTGTAACCTGGCTCAGACCCAAACCTAATGGGCTGCCAACCACTGCAACAACCCAAACCAACCACAGGTGCCACAAACCCAAACCCTAGGGTTGCCAGTGAGGTTTTTTTTTTTTTTTTCTTTTTTCTTTTGTGCCAAGATAACAGATTGAAGACGTAGTAACTGAACTGTATTTAAACTCACCTTTCTTCAACTAATTTGGGAAGAACAACATCTTTGTAATATTGAATGCGTGCCCAAGCCTTTATCTTGAAATTGAACACATTGCTGAGATTATGACCAAACCGCTCCATTATAAAATCTGGAATTTTGTCAACTACTCGGACATCATTTTGTAGACGTTGTACAAAGTGATCTTTATCATATATATCACTGAATTTGCTGTATCCAGAATGAAATGTCTGATGTTAATACAGTATACTGACAGGTGGCGTTTTTATCAGCTAACATGCTAAATCTCACAGTGCATAGGAACAATCAATAATATTTACACATCCACCTGAACTGTCAAAGAACCTGAAGAAATTAAACAACTCAACAAAAGGCAGAGCCATCCAATCCAACCAAATGCCAAATGTACATGATACCCAACAATCGGTAAAGTAATCCAACTGTTAGAAAAAATTGTTTTCCTCCTACAGCTAATTGATATAACCCTGTTAGAAATTTCTCAGCAATAAGACGAAACCATAATTTCGTCACTGAAGTGAAGTTTTCCCAACATGACATGCAAACAAGGATAACAACACATACCAGTTTTGGTTCTTTACAGTATGATAATTTGTGCAGTCAACAACAACTAGCAACATAGTGCACAACTCCCTCAGCCTTACTTGAAATCATACTGTAATACAAAACCATGTATAAAAAAGAATCTCGAACTACGCAGGAGAGCTGAATGTCATTTCATTAAGAAGAAAAGAGAATAAAACAAGGGCCAGAGGTAGAATGCTTCTCCCCAACCCAGCACATACACGCCTAGTAGAGGATTAGCTAAAGACGCGCCACCAAACACTACAAACGACCCCACCAGCACCTCCGCTACATAGGAGGATTAATTAGCCACGGTGAGCAGCCTTAGGATCAGCTCCTAGAGCGCTAAAGCCCCAGCAGTACACTATAAACTGCTACTGCTCTCAAGTGCAACAGCCTGCAGAACAGCTCCAATACATGGTCTTGCTCCATCAATATATATTTTTTTTTCATCAATATTCTAGAGTGATAATGATGCAAACAAGAGAGAAAGTGTGAATTCAACATTCTAGAGAACATAAAAACTCAAATGTTAAAACTGCAGGAGTGTTTGCAAGAATGAAAGGCCACATCATACATTTGCATCAACCAAGATCACCATACATTTTTTTTTTGAAGAAAGCAAGATCACCATACATACTAGAAGAAAATGACATATTATGGTTTTACATGATGAACTGGGGGAAATCCATTTAGCTTACAGGACTTAATGGTATGTTCCAGTACTTAATACAAATTTGAGATGAGAGGTGGGGCATGCACCTAGGATCCCTCCAAATGCTATGGAAATGGAAATTTGGGATGATAAGAGTAGCATTCAGAAAACCAGCAATGGCAACTGCATTGCATATCTGAAAAAAACAGAAAAAACAAAACAAACAGAGGCATGAGTTAGTAACTCCAGATACCACATACCAGCTAACAGAAATGTAAAATGTCATGAGTAATAAGAAACACTGAGGTAAGGCGACTACCGATGTCCTTTGTTGATTTAAACCACCATTTGCCTCAACGTATATGTAGCCATTGGATTCAGGTAAACCTAACAGAAGTTATGGAGTAAATTATTAGAGAGAGAGAGAGAGAGAGAGAGAGAGAGAGAGAGAGAGAGAGAGAGAGAGATCAGGGGGGAAAGGGGACTAATTCCAGTCACGAAACAAAAATGAAATTTCCGCCTTCACAGGGTGATATAATGATACTTCCATTAACCGCTAAATTTTATCCTGAAAAGAGTTCTAAAATTGGATACTATTAAGATAAGATTTTTAAAATTGGATACTATTATGGTAAATTTTCATTGGTCTAAATAACCTAGCCTATAAAATATCTTGCGTCCAAATTAATACGGTCTGCACAAGTTCTACACTGTGAGTTTAATAACAAGAACACTGGAGGCCGTAACGCATCTGACTCTTCCAAGTGTAATCTTGGTAAAAAAACAAATCATAGAAGGAAGAGAACTATTCTTATATCAGGAATATGATCAGTTAACCATAAACAATTGTGGATTATATGCCGAGAACCATAGCCCTAATATGTTTTGCTGCCTGCTTGTAGATAGTATGATAAACTCATTACAACATCTCTGAAATTTAGCTTTGTTGTAGTGGGGTCTTTGGCTTGTTACCCCTTTACACTTTTTTTTTTTTTTTTTTTTTTTGACGAAAACCTTTACACTTTGTTCAAGCTGGCAACCCCAGCTGTTCTGTAACCAGATATTACTTTCTAAAAGCAGAGCTATGCTCTTCAGTAGCAGAAATGTTTGCAGTTCTATATAACAATGTAACTGTGTGCAACAACAGGTCATTTGCTAAAATCAAAACATAAGAATGTAATTAACTTCTGCAATGATCAAATACAAGGAAAAAAAAGGCCTTCCATTCACAAATATGAATGTGTTCAGGGGGTTTTACAACCTACATATCAGAAAGGAAACAAAATAACCTAATTGCATCAAAGACACATTAGAACATAGAAGTACCCTAAAACAAAACGTTAGAAATTATAAATGCATGAAATCTGCACATCTGATGCACCATAGTTAATCAAGAGTCAAACAAATGGAGGAACAGCAAGAAAGTGGCATACCATTTGCCACGTTGTTTATGCAGGGCCGCCATGTGCCACCTTTGTTAGTGTGCCTCCATACAGTTGCTAGCTAGAAAAATATGACAATGTGAGAGAAAGAAGCATACATGCAAAATTAACACAAATGATAATCATCAAAACATTGAAACAGAAGTACAGGGCCTTTTTCTACTTCATTCCTGGAAGCTTACAGTTAATACCTTTTGTGGGATATTGTAATGAAAGTTGAAAATAGATGCAAATATATACTCAGTGTTCTTATTCCACTTGGCATGATAAAAGGAAAGGCCTAGCTGCTGATGACTTTGATGTTTTATCTTTTCATTCATGCATAGTATCCAATCCGCATAAACAGGTTTCAGCAGATTGCATTTCAAAACTCATTTCTTTGTTCCACTCAACGAGATTTTACTTTGGTTCATTTGGAATTCAGTTTCTTGGTCCATCCAACATTTTGGATCGGGTCATTTGAAATTCATTTGTTTTGTCTGTCAAACCACGCATAATAAACGATGTTATAAGTGATACACGAATAAAAGGTGATGAAGATGACAGCAAATGAGAAGCAGAACAATAAACACCAGAAATGCAGACGAAGTTTTCTTGTTGTGGTGCAAGTGCAACTGGAGCTTCTTGATCACGAGTGTATCAAATTTGGTTTCAGGCATCACTTGATTTCCCTTTGTTAGTATCCCATTATGTGTGTTAAACTGAGCCCTATCTTTTTTTTTAAAGAAAAAGATCGAGCAGTAATATTCTCCATGACAATGAGGGCAAGTAAAACGAAAATCACTTATGAGAGCACCGTGTGATGAATAAAGAAACCACACTTTAGCAAAGGGCAGGATAGCACATACTAATTTGGATGAGACAACTTGACTAAACCAACCAATCTTGCAATGTACTCCAAGGACCAATAAAATTCTAACATGTCTGCCAACCTGAACCAAGTTTCAGAAGATGGGACAAAATGGTCGTACATGTCATCCCATGACACAAAGCAATCACATGAACAAGTAAATAACAGTATAAAAGTAAAACCCACGGTTCAAGCACATGACCACTGTCACCCATTTCCTCACTATTAGAAGAAGACCAGGTGCCAGCTCGGATTGATCAACACAATTTAACATAATCTAAAGAGCAGTTACACCATCTCTGCTCGACCATCATAGGCAAAAGCATTACGCTGCTTATGCATAAGCTCGATCATGCTTCAACCATTCCGTGATCAATACCTGCCAAACATTTGCGCCACATTGCAAGCCACACGAGCAAAATCAAAATGCTGCAACAAACGCCTAAGCAGGAGGGAGACACTGACCGCGCCAGTGGAGTTGTCGGCGTCCATGTCGGTGCGGAGCCGCACGTACAGTTGCGGGCTGCGGTACACCGACCCGGGCGGCTGGCGCTTGATTATCCGCGGCACGACGTCGAGCGGGAGCGAGCCCATGTACAGCAGCATCGCGGCGACGTACAGCAGCGGCGCAAAGAGGAACACCGCCTGCCTCCGCAGCAGTGTCGCGAGCACCGCCCTGGCCGCCCTCCGCGCTGCGCCGCCGCCGCCACGGTGGGCGCCCCCGCCCGCGCCGCCGCCGTTGCCGAGGCCGCGATGCCCCTCGCCGAACCGGCCTTCGCGGGCGTCCGGCTGCCCCCGCCAGCGCCAGCGCCAGCGCCGGCCCCAGCCGGCACCGGGGACGACGAAGGCGGCGGCGGCGGGGACGGGGACGGCGCGCTCGCCGCGGCGCCGAAACTACCCAGGCGGCTGTACGCATGCCCCTGCATTGGGCCGGTGCCCCTCCGGAAGCTAGGTCTAGGCCCCCCCCGCGCGCGATCGCTGCCGCCCGCGCCGCGCAATGTGGGCGAGACGAGAGGGGGGCAGGGCGCGCGGGGCGAGGAGGGCGAGGTGGCGCCGCGTGTGCAGGCGAACGAGCGGGCCGAGGTGGCGTCGACCCGCGCGGTCGCGGTTGCGGCCGGGCACGAGTGAGTCGAGGAGGGGGGGTCGTCTTTGGGTTTTCGAGAGGCGCCTGGGTTTCTGCCGTTTCGACGCGGCCGATGACTGTCATTGATCTTGACGGAGAGATACAAACAACGATTGTTGTTGGCCACTGGAGTCAAACGAAGCAGGAGGTACGTGAATTACGGCGTGCTATGGGCCGACGCCTAAACGTCTCTTGTACAGACCGTAGTAGCGAGCTAGTGAAAATAACAACGGCGTGTCTATTTCAAAAAAAAAAAAAAAAAAAAAACAAAGGCGTGTCAACATCATCGTGGGCACATTCCACATTGCACATTGGTTTAATTGTTAATGGAATTTATGGGCTTCAAGAAAATAAAGAAGGTTCGAATGAACATCAAGGGCCTGTGTTTTGGTATGTACTCCATGTGTCATGTGTGATGTGTCGGACCATACTAAAATAAACGAACGTTCACTCAAACTGAATTGAGCGATCAATGAGACAAAACTTCACATGCTCCGATGGTAAATCCACTAGCACACGACTTTTTCTTTTTTAAAATTTTATTACAAAGTCATACTCACAACTTTTATGTATAAATTTTGCGGAATAAAACTTAACATCATATTTCTTAGAAAGATCAAAGTTATATGCAAAAGTTTTGCATACAATATTTATGAAGCATAACTTATCACCACAATTACATAGAAAGTTGCAAAATTATACACATAACTGTTATGTATAACATTCCACGGAACAAAACTTATCACCATCATCTTTATATGATTTATTTGATATAGTTTTTTACATAATAAATTTCACAAATAGCATAAACTATACGCATAAGTTTTTATTATCTTGCATTTTTTTTACTTACCTTATTCTAGACAAACTTTACATAATAAAATTATACAAAATAACATAACTTACACACATAATAAAGTTATTGTCCAACATCTTTGAAAAAATTGCACACAACTTATTCTGTACAGTTTTTTTTATGTATTTTGTTCAGAGCAAAATAAAATGATTGTACCATGAGGGCAATTGAAACGAAAGAAGAAAAATTGAAGTGAGAAATAAAATGCGAGAGAGAAAAGAAAGCAACAACGTCCATGGCAACTGACATAGTTAGGAGCATTTCGGCCTAGAGCGGAGAAAGAGAGCACGAGAGATAGGACACCACCAGCATTGCCCCAAGGTCATGGCGGCATATCGTTCGCTCAAAATAAATGAACGCTATAATGAAATTGAGGGAAATGGAATTAGGCCTTGGCTACTGTAGAAGTTTAGTATCCAGATCTATGAATGAAAAAACTATGCTTAAATAGCGTCACATCCAAGATTTTATTGGCAGTAGGCCGAAGAAAGGGACTGATGTGTTTCTCCGTGCCTCAAGCTGCCTTCCTTGCATAAAGGGCAAAGTTTCGTTGCTGGTTCGTGTACTAAACGATTGTACCACAAGTGATATTACAATGCAACATGCATGTCTGCCCTGTCCTTTTCCATGTTTCTCTCGATGCTGGAACCGTATGCTTTGCAGGGAGAGTGACAATGGATGAGCAGTAGTAATGTGAACTATCATTAAGTATTAAAATATAAATATTTCAAAGTTTAAAAATAACCAGAGCCCGTCTAGCTCAGTCGGTAGAGCGCAAGGCTCTTAACCTTGTGGTCGTGGGTTCGAGCCCCACGGTGGGCGACTTTTTTTGGTTGTTTTCATTTTGTCATATGGTTTTCTGCACATTTGGCAATATCAGTCGTTTTTTTTTTTTTGAAAGGCGGCAAAAGCTTTGCCAGATTTTTTATTAGACGAGGAAAAAGAAAAAAGTTACAGGAAACAAACGCTCAAAAAAAAAGAACCACAACTACTCGGCACGCAGGCCGCCCACTCGAAAATCCTAAACTCTATGGAAAATGCTACTAACACTACTGAGCAAAAACCCCAAGGCTCCCAGACAGCTATGAAATTGGGCAAACAAAGAGAGAAGGGAAAAAACAGTCATTAAACCGTAGCTTCATCTGGATTGTTTGCCAACTGAAATTGCTCTATATCTTGTTTGCATAGGAACGCCACCTGCCGCGAAGCTACATGTGCAAATCTTCAAGACTGTTGTTTCCTTTTGTCATTTGGGTTTCTGCACATTTGGCAATATCAATAGTTCTTATTTTCGATTCTGACAAAGAAACATGTGCAAATCTTCAAGACTATTGATACATGGGGAATGGCTGACGTACTGGTAAACATTTGTGTTCATGAGTTTTCAGGTATTCTATGTTTAATCCCAAGATTAATTCATCATTCAGGAAAGAATAGATAAAGTAGAGACAAAGCATTGCAAATAAAGCGCACCGCAGAGATAGGTCTCTATGCTCTTATAAAAAATAGATAACGACAAATGAGGATTTAAAGTGCTGTTACTATCTGCAGGTTTGGTGTATGGAGCCTGAAAAGGCTGAATGGTAAGTGTAACAAAATTCTATGTTTACTAGAGGGTGCGCTTGCTGGTTTTGATCAAGTAGTCAGTATGGAGCCTGAAAAGGCTGAATGGTAAGTGTATCATTATTCAATCTATTTAAATCAAATGAGCAAAAGTGATGCTCTACTTCATAAAAAATGTTCGAATAGCTTGTTTCATAAAAACACTGCTGAACGTAAAAGTAGCAGCACAACTCCGACAGTTTAGTTGTTCAACAATTGCATTGCAAGTCTACAGACATTCTCAAAGGGAATCTAACTGAAAGCAGCAGCAGGACACTGCCTTAAGTCACCAACATAAAGATTGAACTAACTTCTCCAGCAGCAGCACGCGCCAATCCATTTTGCTGTTACACCTATGGATGTCTAGCTCCAATACAGCATCAACTTAGGTCATCATTTGAAGATCCCAGTGGCTGTCTTCTTAAGGATGTCTTTGATCTACAAGGAAACGAACAAGAAAGCCAAAGGCATTACAAGCAGTATACAACTTTGGCAGAGATGCATGCCTTCCACCTTAACAGGTGACACAAAAATTACCTGCTTTGATGAGAGGCCGATGTTTTCCAAATCTGCAAGCTGGACAAGCAAATTGTATTAGAAGAAGGCCATTCCAGACATTTCGGTTCTTTTTCCCTTTTTTTTCGGGAAAAAAGATCTGGATCATTTCACATTCTACAAAAATCTTACAGTTTTGAATGGTCTTGGTGATTCCTCCCGTAATTCCAGAATATATTCTGCTCTCCTCGCACCAATTCCCTAGCAAACAAAAGGGGAAGTTACTCAGAAGAAAGGCTGGTACAATAGTGATCAGAATGCTATTAAGATGAAAGAATCATACTTTCAGCTGCTGTAGCTCCTCCCTGCAGTCATAGGTAAAGGGAGAGAAACATTAGAAAGAAAGGATAGAAAAAACTGAATATTTTTTGTGACATAAGGGCAACCTAAGAACAGAAAGTTTATGTATTCTGCTATACTGACAAGCCAATATTCAGAGTTTTACAGACTATGACATGAAGAATGCCAGGATTCCTGATGAAGTTTCATAACTTGAACAAATGTACCTTTTCCTCTCATTTGAACTGACACCTATAGGGAGCAAATTACTTGAACTAAAAACTAGGAAACTGCATTAGCCCCAAAAAAAAAAAAAGTCAGGTCATGTTTGTAAATGATCCTTAATTAATTTTTGATGATCATAAACCATAGTTGACATCCAGGGGTGTTTATGCAATATAGATACATTGCATTTTTGCTTCCCTTGTACTGGTTTAGTCAGTTTTTCAGCAATAAGTACAGCATCAGCCATTTTATGCATCAATCAAATAAAGCCAAATTCCATAAGAATCTGGAACACTGGGGTGCCAACAAAAAAGGTTGTAGAATTCGCACTTACTTGTTTGCAACATTTAAAAGGTCGAGGTACTGCTGAATAAGAGCTTCCTAAAAAGTCATAATGTCAATTGCTAAATCTTAAGTAGCAAAATATCTTTTCTATAGAATGAGAAGGGGAATCATACAAACCTTTAGGTTAGACCCTAGAGCATTAAACCTCTCTAGTGGTGTTGCAACAGGAGTCTCCTTGACTATTTTACATGTTTCTATTGGAGTTTGGGGCTCCAATAAAATGGGGCAATTGCCATTATCAGATATTTGCTGCTTCACAGGATCCATGTTTGAAGAAATTGGAGAAAGAGCTTTCCTGAGAGAAGCTTCATGTTTTTCATTGCACTGACTGACTGAAGGAAGCACCACTGCATAAGACTTTAGGCATCAGATTCACACGCGAAAACACAGGTAAAAAATATCGAGGCCTTTAGACATCAGATTCACACGTGAAAACACAGTTAAAATATCTCATTGTTCTGAGTAAATTTCAACTAACTTTTTATATTTTGTAACCGCTATTTCACACAGATATAATGCTCCTGAAGTTTTCTAAAGTACCTTTCTTTGGTGTATTTACTTCTGTCTGCCTGTGCTCTCGTGGTATATTTTCAGTTGGATTATGGACTACTGGATCAAAAAGTAGCCTGTGCAGGAGAAGACAAAAATAAGAACTATGTATGATTCCATGTAATGTATAAAGAGGAAATGATAAAAAAATACTAACTTCTTGATTTTACCACCATGCTGATCCGTTGCCTTAGCTCTACAAGAAATTCTGGAAGATGCTGGTTGCTTCATATGGCTTATAGACAATGGAGTCTTGCTGGCAATTGGGGAGACAATGCCATCCATTCTTTGGATGCTCTTTTGTTTTCCCCTTTGATTCCAACCATGCTCGTAATTTGGCATCCATGTCAACCTTGACCTTGGGGGTTTCTTGCTTGCTTGAACTGGCGAAAGTCTCGATATGGCATGAACGAGCAGCCAGACTCACTGTTCTGGTTGACTCCTGGTATTCTGCAGGACTCTGAAACAACAGAAAACAGTTAGCCAAGTTCTACAAGATGAGACATTCATAAGAAAAAAAAGATTGAGAAAAGTCACCAAGCAAGCTATCATCACAGCACGGCTACTGCCTCCTAGAGAATCTCGAAGTATGCGGGTCAGTTTACTTTCTCTGTAGGGTATTCGGTGTTCATTCTTGTTTAGAGCTGAAATAACATTGGACAAAGCAAACAATGACTGGTTGATCTTAGAGCTTTCTTGGAGGCGGATGCCCTCATTCAAAGTCCTTTTGTTGTCTTCGCTACCTAGAAACAACAATCAAGCACAACATGAGTTCAAGTAGAGGGATACATCTTAAGCATGTGTGGCTCAATCCAGACTTCCAAAGAGATGTACCAGCCAAGTCAATGAGGTTCAGCTTCCCTTTCACAACATCAGCGCTGACCCTGAGTGAGAGCACAGCGTGGCTCCGACTGGAAACATCATTCAGACCAGTGTGGGCAACTTTTCTCCTTTGCACGCCTATGGAATAGAGCTCCTCGAACTCCTCCATGGATCGCACAGGGACCTTTCATCATCAAAGGGCAACAGTAAGCAACAGGTTGATTCCAACATACACATTCAGTAATCACCAAGAAGCATGAAATTACCCAGCTCAAGCCCTTCAGCTGCATGTTACCGTCCTTGTCATCTAAGGCCATGATTTCTTTTTGCTTTAGGTTCGAGCAGGTCATAGCACCGCTCCATGTACACCTCATAGTATGAGATCTCGACAGAGCACCAGGTGCCAGTGCAACGTGCCAGGATGGTTGACGCTGCCATGGGGATTAGCCCCGGAAAATCCTCCGTACCCTGTTCAGCAGCCACTCAGATAGGTTTCAGTGAAAGATTGTTTTGCGAAAAGTGTCATTTAATCAAACAAATTGCAGTCATGATAACAGTGGGCACCTGCATTGTATAGGTCTTGCCGCTACCGGTTGCCCCATAGGCAAAGACCGTCGCGTTGATCCCCTCGAAGATTCCTGGGATCACTGCACGAACCTCCTGGTCGAATATCTGGCTGTTGCTGTCCTCTTGACCGAAGAACGCATCCACTTTGTACAGTTCACTCCGACTGCATAAATGGAACAGTACACCAAAGCAAATAAGGAAATGCAATCAAACATGGGAGAAGAACATTCACCCTATAAGTTAGGAGTATCAATTTTCCATGCAAACACTAAGGCGATTCCTGGTAGGTTAAATGAAGTACCAACCGTGATGATCAAGAAAGACAGTGGCATGCTAGAATGCCCAAGAAAGACAAAGCTGTAGTCCAGACATGGTGTCGGCTGTTTGATCAAGCTATCAACAGCCAAACTCCCTTGCAATTGTAACATGTAACATATCTCCCCCCACCCCACCCCCAATAGTTTGAAATGTCCCATCCATAACCCATACAATGAAGCCATTGAGGGCACGATCAACAAAGCAGGTGGGAAAATCCACCCGTAGAACATTCAAAAAAAAAAAAATCGTGATGATCTGCAACTAGTGCAGGAACAAGACCGAGAGCTCCAGATCGTACGCCGAGGAGGCGTTTAGGCGTACCTGGTGTGCTGGTCCTTGAGCCGGACGGTGACATCACCGCCGGGGTGGCCGCCGAGGAGGGAGACGCAGGGCGCTGTCGCCGAGGCGGCCTCCGACGGGAGGAACGGGCGCACGCGCAGCACGACGCGCACCGGCAGCGAAGAGTGCGCGGAGGAACGGGCGGGTGTGGAGGCGCCCGCCATCGGAGCGAGGGTCACGCGGTCAGCGCCAGCCGCCGGTGGTGGGGGGGGGAGCGGAGCAAGAGGGGGGCTCGGATTCTTGGGGGCGGATGTGTGCCGGCGTGGGGCAGATGGCAGGAGATTCGAATTTTGAACCCGGCAAGCGGTCAGGTGCTGTGAGGTGGCAGGAAGCAAATTCAGTGGGGACCGTCAGACGAGGACTCGAGGCGGCCGTCCAGGACTCGCCATCAGAGTCGCTGGAACCGTCCGATAAGAAAGCCGAATGTGCATCTCATTGTCGCAAAGCTCGAGTACTCAACCATGGATGTAATTGGTTTGTAGGCGCATTCTTCGACCACGGCTGCTCCTTCCATCCAAGGTGGTACAAGTCCCTTGAGCAAGTTCAGCAGGTGGCCACATTATCATTGTCTGCTAGAAAGTTACATCTTGATTAATAGCATTTTGTGCAGCCTATGTAATCCTTGATTTGAGGAGCGCCCATTTATATGATCCATTTCCTATTATGAACAAGTGTGTCCATTAAAAGAAACAACTTCGGTTTTCAGCTTCTGGTTGTCGAATTTCTGCATAATCGCATTCCTGATTTTTGTAAAGCAACCACAGTAGCAATCATATTATAGCCTAATCATTTTCAGAAAAATGCACGTTTCGTGACTTTTTGATAGATTAAAGAATGATTCTTGCACCTAATACTTTTTGATGCTTCCTGATGCAGCATGCCAACATGCACAATAGAACTCTAAGAAAAGGGCAGAGATGGATCAAAGACATGCTAGATATAACATCAATATTCAGCTCTCATACATCATACATCCGTATCATCCTACAATTTGTGAAGTTTTCAGCACTCTCCCTTCACCATTGAACTATGGTCTTTTGTGTGCATAGCAATTTAGCATCTACGGGACAAGAAATTTCAGAAATACAATCTCCGTTTTAAATCTCTGAATCGACAATTTTCAGAATATTCTCCCTGTTCAATTTTAAATCTAATATTTGTTGAATAAAAGGCACTACAAATAATGAGCTTATCATGCAACTTGGCTATCATCTCATTTTTTTTGAAGGAAATCAGACAATCAATCATAATTTTCCCAACACCTCCATCACGCCGCAAATATGAAAACAGGCAACATTGCCATATGTATTTTAGATGAAAACTACAACGAATTATTACATCTTACACCAGTACTAGTACATCTTACAAACTTCAGAACAAAAGCAAAAGACGGATCTACCATACTCTTTATTTTTGTGATCCGGAGCTCCCTCACAGATCACTGTAGATTAACAGTAACCTGCTTAACGGTTCCCCATCCAAGACTCATCTTCACTGTACCCCAACAGTAACATCCGTTACTGTAGCATCAGCACGGTTAACCTGTTACTGCTTATGAACAGTACCCGCTACCATGAACAGTAGACCCATTATGAACAGTACCTACAAACAGTGTTGAGCCCGTACAGAACAGTACATCCGTTACAGTTCACTCCCTTCCTCTTTTTCCATGCTAACAAATCTATTTTTCCTCTCCACTCGCGCTTCGCGCGGGGTTTCCATCTAGTTGTTTCTTTAAAGCTCTTGGATAGTGTTTGCTATTATTCCCCTAAGGACTTATTCAACGTTACAGCGTGGCGTGCTGCCCCAACATACACGTATACACTAGATGTTCATGTCACACCAAAGTGTAGCCCCGCAGTGCATCAGAGACTCCTGCAAAAGTGTCGTTGGCTTCGTCTGATAAAAAATGAAGCTACTACTGAGCCTTGCGTTGTGGTAATGGAGCGCACCATGCAGAGCAGAGAAAGCTGAAAAAGTAACTATCGCCGGTACAGAAGCCATAGAGGAGGAGAAATGGGTTTGTATGCCTTTGTTGGAGAACGTGTTAGCCTGAGAACCACTTTTCAGATATGAAACAAGAGCCTTTTACTCGTATGCCATTAAAAAAGATGGTAATCTCACCGAAGGACCTCAAAAGTTCAATCTATCATAAGCGTACAAGTTCGAAAAAATTTGTTTCTCCCACGCCATTCCGTCGGTTGCCGTTCGTTTTCGGCCGTTTGGGAGACCCGACATGTGGGTCCGGTCGGTGTAAATGACCTAAATACCCTCGTCCTACTTCTTTCTCTCTATGTCACACTGGCGATAGGTGGACCCCACTGTCGGGTCTATCCTCAACCTCCCTCTTATCCGCTCCACCACCTCCCTTCTCCTCCCTCCCACCTCTATCCACGAACACGGCCGACCTCCCTCCTCACGCCGACCTCCCTCCCCTTGCGCCCCCCGGCATTTCGCCGGAACCCCCGCCCCCGGGGCGGCGGCCGGGCGGGCGGGCGGGCGGCGAGGCGGGCGGGCCAGCCTCTCGCGCGCCGGCCGAAGCGGGCGGCCCCCGGGCTATTCGGCCCCGGGCCTTCGCCTCAGCCGCGCTAGGCTTCCCGGGCGGCGCTCCCCACTGGCGGGGCGGCCCTCGCGACGGTGCAGCGCATGGCAAAAGGCGCACTTGCGTCGGGCAGCTTCAGCGTGGCGCTGGCGTCGCACGGCGGCGCAGCAGACGCGGGCTGAGGTAGAGGGCAGCGGCGAGGCGGGATGCGGCCCTCACGAGGCGCTTGGCGCGGCGCGGGGCGACGCGCTCGCGGGGCGCACGGCCGCGGCGAGGTGCGGCTTCGTGGCGTCGCGCTTCGCGGCGGGATGCGGCCCTTTGCGGCGGCGCGCTGGCGCAGGCGTGCGGCAGGCGGCTGCAGCGGCACAGGCGACGCAGCGGCGGGGACCCGGCCTCACGCGGCGCACAGCCGCGCGACTCACGGCGGGGCGTGGCCCTTGGCGCGTGCAGCTTCAGCGCGGCCCGGTAGCGCCGCAAGCGACAGGACCGCCTCGCGGCGTGCGGCGGCACTTGCGGGCGAAGTTAAATCTCGCGGCGCCGCGCCGCAAAGATCGCGCTTATCTGTCTCTTCTCTGTTCCTCCTCTGTCCTTCCTTCTCTCTTTTCCCTCCCTTTCTCTCTCTTTCTCCTTTTTCTCTGGTTGCGCGACATGGACAGAGCAGGGGCGGGCAAACGCCAGGATGTTGACATCCTATCGATGTGTGGGGTCTACTCATCATTGGCAGAGAGAAGGAGAGGGCGGGACCCGGTTGTCACTGACTCAAGGGCATTTAGGACTTTTTCCAGTGTAGTTTGACACCGTTGAGTAGAGAAGCGGACGGAAAGGCGTGGGAGAAACAAATTTTTCGAACTTGTACGCTTATGATAGATTGAATTTTTGAGGTCCTTCAGTGAGATTACCATCTTTTTTAATGGCATACGAGTAAAAGGCTCATGAAACAAATCTTTTTGCTGGGGCTAACGAGGCTATGGGGGTGTTTGGTTGCCTGCCCATCTCAAAACTAGGCCTAGGCTGGTCATCTTAGGGCTGTTTGGTCAGCCGCAAACGTGTTGGGGCCTAGCAGCCCAAGCCAACCGTCTTCGGGCCGGGCCCGCTGGGGTTTAAGGCTATCTGCACTGCGTCTGCCATCGCCTGTCTGGAAGCGCCACAGGCTGGATGATTCCGACGGTGGCGCAGCCGGGCGCACGGTAAGCGACCGGGCTCGGACGGGCGCGGCGTCAGGAAGCTGGGCGGAGAAAAAGGCGTCCGGGGCCGCCGTGCGGGCCCACCACCCGGCAGACAGAGGAGAGAGAGAAAGGAGGCGCACGGAGGAGGAAGAGGGCGGTCGCCGGGGCGGTCCGGGCCCTCGCCAACGCCGCCGCCGCCGGGGCAAACAGATCCGGCGAGCGGCGCGGGGACGGCATCGCGGTGGAGCTGGCCGTCGAGATCCCAGGCCGGCGAAAGAGAGGAGAGTTGGTGGCGGGCAGCGGGCGCGTGCGCGGCCGGCTTTAACGCTGGCGCGGGGCGTGAGCACCTCCGGCCGCTGGCGCGCCGTCCAAGCGAAGCGCCGCCGCGCCAGCGTCTTCTGCCGCGCCGACGCGGTGTGAGAGCGGGGAGGGCGGCGCTGGCTGGATGGCCGCCCGGTGGGCGGAGCTGGCGCGAGGCAGCTCCTGTGGCGCTGAAGCCGCTCGCCCAGCGCTGTCAGTCCGAGCGCCCAGCTCGTTGGTCCAGTCAGCGAGGCAAGGAAGCGTATGGTTGCTCGCGGCCCCTGCTGGCAGCAGCGGACGGGGCCGGCCGCCGCGCTGAAAGCTACTACGCCGGAGTGGGCCTTCGGGCTGCCTCCCGCTGCACCTTTCCTTAGGAGGCGTCTTCGCAGGAGTAGGACCACCGCGGCTATTCTTTGCTACTCTGTCGATGGGGAGAAGAAAGGGGGGAGAGAGAGAGAGATAGGAATGGGGGCCCAGGTGGGAGAGGGAGAAGAAGGGGAGGGAGAGAGATGGTGCATGACACGTGGGGCCCACGATATGGAGGATGGGATATAAAGGATGTATGAGTGCGGAGAAATTGAATATAGAGGAGAGAATCTTGTTGACTAGGACAGAATATTTTCTTTAGAGGGTGAATTTAGAGGACGACGAGTGCGGATAGCCTGACGCAGGAATCGAGCGTTCAAAGTGAGCCAGGCCCGAGCCAGCCCCATCGGCTGTTCTCATCACCGCCCCACCCCGCCTCTCACCGTCTCTTCCTGGTTGTCGTCTCGACGCAACGCCGCCGGAGCCGCAGATGGATCCCAAGTCCAGCAACCCCACCACCTCGCTGCCCTCCGAGTCACCGCCCGCCTCCACGCCCACGCCGACCGGCTCCATGATCTCCCCGGCCTCACGCGCGTCCAGCTCTGCTGCCTTGCCGTCGGAGGTGGAGTACCCATTGGACCTTGCCATCCCCGGCAGCGGCGTCTCCCTCCCGCTGCAAATTCCGTGCAGAACTCGCTCATAGCCTTTGGTGGTGACAGTGCTGCTCAATGTGCCGGAGTCCCGTTGCCGCATCCTCTTCACGTGGCAAGCACGAGCACGCCGGCCTTCACGAGTAGGGTGGCCTTCAAATGTGAGCTCCGCGGGCAAGCACGAGTAGGATGGGAAGTACGCACGAGCAGCAGATGAGTGACGGCGGCGCGGCAAGCACGAGGCCTTCACGTGACCTCCGCACACAGCTCCTCCCCGGAATGCAGGTAGGCTTGCTGCTCGTTGTGCTGGATGGCCTGCTCGTGTGCTGTGTGCTTCCAATTGATTGTTGGTTTGCTCTATTGCTTGCTTGGTTGGTTCATGGCCGCCACATGCTATGTGCCTGTGTGCCCTGCTCGATGCCCATCAACTGTTCGACAAAATGACTCAATGGTGGTAACCATACTAATTTGAAGAAGAGGTGACTGCATCAAAACAAATCGGACAACCAAACACACCATGAAGCTAGACAGGCTTAGATGGCGCAAACAACCAAACAAATCCTCTTGGCTTGCTTGGGACAGGCTTAGGCTAGCCTTGCTTAGTTTTGCTAGCCAGGTTAATGCTAGAAAGGAACCAAACATGCCCTATATGTCTGCGTTCCTGTTGCCCTAACTTTGCTGCGGATAATTCTCGGGATTGGTTCCACTGATTCATCGGATTCCATGATAGATCGCATAACCGCAGTTGTTCTACACGTCAGGAACTTGTTTTCGATGGACTGACCCAACCAGGTTTTTTTTTTACCGACCGTTTAATGGTAACCGCCGGCCACCGGTTTCGGCTAACCAGCCGGTATAACTCGGTTACCGAAAAAAACCGGCCGAATTCAAATTCCAAATTTAAATTTTGAAGTAGACTTAGTTCAAACGGTTACGACCGGCTAATCGGCCGGTTAGAGCGGTTTACCGGTCGGTTAGAGCGGTTTTACCGGTCGGTAATCCAATGATGTCAAAATTTTTCAAATGAAAAATGAAAAATGTTTTAAAAAAATGCTAGAAAATTTTTTAAAAATACTTCATGATTTATAGAATCCAATGATGTCAAAATTTTTTAAATTTGAGTGCGTTTAGTATATTTTTTTCGACCTTCATGATTTAATGGGCCTTAATGGGCGGCTCTTTTTTTTTTTTTTTTTTTCAAACTTCTAAACGTCTAAATAAATACTAAACGAACTCAAATTTGAAAAATTTTGACACCATTGGATTCTATAAATCATGAACTATTTTTAGGAATTTTTCTAGAATTTTTTTTAAATTCAAATTTCAAATTTAAAAACCCTAGCGGTTTGAACGGTGCCAAACCGAACCAGTGCGGTCCGGTTTGGTCGGTAACCGCCAAACCGGCCGGTTACTGAACGGTAGAAAAACCCTGGACCCAACCAACTAATTTAATTATCTAGACTAAGATGACTAAACTGGTAGTCTTCCGGTAATCAGCCAAAAGGGAAAACTAAGGTGTGCCTGTGGTTCCTGTATACTTAGTTCTACACATATTGCAAATTCTTATACAGAGTAGATTACTCATAGATTTCATTCGCGCTGAAATGAATGAGTTGTAGATTACCTGTTAATTGAACTAAGTATACAGGAACCACAACCAACAGACAGAAATGAACCAAAGACACAGAAATGAAGGTGCTGTTGATCCACTCCTCCGTGTCCGTGGTCTGGAACACGAGCACGGCGGGAGCGCGACAATGTACGGCACGTCGAGCTCCTGCATCGTTGGAGGACGGCGAGGAGATGTTGCTGACAGGGGGCGGACACCGACGTACCAGCAACAGCGGCGGAGGTGGGTTCTTGGCGCACGACGCGGCAATGTTCTGGCAGGGTCTGGAGATTGGCGTCGGACAACCTTGTCGGCGACTCGGCGTCCCGGATCCAGCGCCGTCGCCGTTGGCGGCCCGCACAGGGGAGGAGGGCAGCGGCGTCGGGACTGGGAAGCGCCAGGCGAATGGCAGCAGCAGCCAAGAAACCCCTGCCTTGTAAAGTTGTGCTGCATTCGGCCGCTGCCTGAAAAGTAGCTAAGCTCGGTTCACAGGTTGGGTCAACCGCAAGTAAAAAAAAGAGTTGGGCCAACCGCGCGCCAATGTGGCGGTTTTTTTTTTTTTTTTTTTTTTTCGTGACCTAGGCCTCTTCAGTTACAGGCTTGCAGTCCACTTTGCAGTTTGCACCAAGGTTTTTCTTACCGTTCGGGCTAAAAAACCGCCGTGGCGGGCGGTTTCGCTTTTAACCCGCCGGGTAAAAACGGTTACGAAAAAAAACCGGCCAATTCAAATGTCAAATTTGAATTTTGAAGTAGACTTAGTTCAAACGGTAAGGACCGGCTAACCGGCCGGTTAGTAGCGGTTACCGGCCGGTTAGTAGCGGTTACCGACCGGCTTAAATGGTAACCGCTCCTAACCGGCCTGGTGCCTTAATGGGCCGCGGCCTTTTTTTTTTTTTTTTTTTCAAACTTCCAAACGTCAAAACAAATACTAACGAACTCAAATTTAAAAAATTTTGACACCATTGGATTCTATAAATCATGAACTATTTTTAGGAATTTTTCTAGAATTTTTTTTCAAATTCAAATTTCAAATTTAAAAAACCCTAGCGGTTTGAACCGGTGGCAAACCGAACCGGTCCGGTCCGGTTTGGTCGGTAACCGGCCAAACCGGCCGGTTTACCAACGGTAAAAAAAACCATGGTTTGCACTGGCTTGAGAGAGTTTAATAATGGGAATATAAACCAGGCGCTTTATATATATGTTGGTACGCACCAACTTTAATCTTCCATCAAAAAAAAAAAAAAAAAAAAACTTTAATCTTCCATCCACTTCGCTAGTATATGGTAGGGCCAATTTCAATCAAAGTTATCATCATATCTCATATATAAATGAAAACCGAAAGGTGAAAGCGAAGGCGCGAGTCAAAAGTTGGTTATCTATTATAGAACGTGAACGTACAAACGATAGTGCCTGTACTTGAATACTGAGAAGTACTATCCATCAGCGACTCGATAGATCCCCGTTCCCCCTTATATATAGAATATAATAATAATAATCAAAATATACAAGTTTGTTTAAGTGCAAAATATTATGCTTTATGCTCAGAGTTTAAGAGACCCTCAGCCCCCATGATCGATCACCTTGTGCAGGGTCTCCGGGACTCCACCATCGCCCTCATGGCGTCGCGGCTCGCGACCCCACTGGGCATTGGCTGCCAGGCTGGTACAATGACACACACGAGCGCGCTCTCCCGAACCTCTGGCAGAGAGGCAGACGGTAGCTGGTGCTCACACAGTCACACCCCAGCCGAGAACGGGATTGCCACGCCATCACACCAACGGTGCCAGAGCTCTCGTTGTCAACCCCGGAAACAGCACGAGAACAAGGAGGCAGGCCAGGCCAGGAAAGTCTTCCGCGATTGGAAGGACATGCGCCTGCGACAGCCGAGGACCAGCCCCGGCACCAGAACATGCGCGCGCCAGTGGCAGTGCCCAGTGTGCCGGTGCCACCAGCAGCGCCAGCCATGGGCTCGCGCTCGCTCGCTCGCGACGCGCCAGCCAGCCAAGGCAGGCAGGCGGTTGCCCATGCACCGCCACATGAGCGCATAAATACGTCTCGATCTGCTGCAAATTTCCTTGCCCGCGCCGGCGGGACCCCGGCGGGGCGGCATGATTGAATCCAAGCTCTCTCTCCCTCCCATCGCCACGGCTGGGAAGACGATGATCCAGCGCACGCGGCCGGGACCGCCCGGAGTCAATCAGGTTGGTGTCCGGTGTCCCCCTCCATTATATCTACTGTGGAAATAAAAAAGAAAAGGTTGGTGTCGGTGTTGGTGTCCCCCTCGCCCGGCTCGTCGGCTTCTTCTTCGCCGGCGTAAACCCGCCGGTGCGCCAGGAATTAGCTGGGCTGGGAATGCCGGGGATGGCTCGGCAAACACTGACCGAACCTCGCAACGCTGCCATCGCATGACGTCCAGGACCCCCCCATGGCCCCATCAGCCAGCTGCTACCTGCTAGTGCTACGTACAACTTCAGATTTGTGATGCTGTCATGCTGAGGTTATACACGAGCTGCCAGATTTGTGATGCTGCTGTCACGCTGAGATGTTTCGCTGCGTGCCTGCGTCCAAGGACCATGATCTTGACACATTCATTAGCGCAGTCTCTTCGTAGTTCGTACCCGAGCCTGGTACAACTTCAGCACGTACGCAAACGCTTCTGAGGCCCTGTTTGTTGGTAGTACGATTTGTTCGTAGTTCCGCAGAATCTGTTAGTATTTGGCTACAATTCGCCTTCAATAAGCTTTGAGTTGGGCACAACGATTTAGCTGTACAATCTCGGCGCTTCATTAACACCAAAGGGGGATCCAAAGGAGCCATCAAGGACCAAAAAGCGGTGATCCGAGAAGCAGGTTGCGGTAGGGACTGCACCGTCCTTTCGCACCGGGCGACCCGGAGTATAGACGGACGGCTTTGCTGCTCATGATTTAGGGGCGTAGTGGGTGGCCCATGCCATTGCCATTGCCATGCCGCTCAACCACTCATCATGCACGTCACTGAATCGAGTGTCCTGCCCAACTAACTTTACCTCCCCCATGATCATGGCGACAGACAGCAGCCGCAGCATCTGTCCCGCCGGGGGCCGGCCTATTTCTATCTATCGGGAGTTCGGGACTCCTCTCACTCTCTCGGTCAAAATTTTCAGTTTTTTTTTTTCTTCTAGAACACGACTTCACGCGTTTTTCATTAAGAAGTCAAATTTTTCAGCTGCAGGGGAGCCTGAAGCAAATGCTCGGAAAGATTGGTGTCACACTTACTGTCACCCCTCCAAACAGGTCAAAAGATAGCATATATACATCTTTTTTCTACCAGTTTTTACATGATGGCTACTTCCACATAAAAAGGATAAAGATAATAGAATTCACTTTCTCTGAGATCCTGTAGCATTCACCTTTCTCCTCTCGCAGCTCCGTTTTCTTTTTTCGAAGTGAACACTGACAGCTCCATTTGGCAATCCTAACAAGCAACAGTAACCCTGAGAAAACAGCTGTGCAATAGAGTACTACTACGCAATTGGGCGCAATTCTAGTAGTACGAAAAACAAAAGTTCACAATGCTGTGGAACAATGAATGTAGAGAGGAAAATGCACGGTAGGAGTGGAAAAAAAATTCCAAACACTGTACTGTACCGTAGCTTACCTACAGCAGCCAGCAGCAAGTACGGCCAGAAAGTGCCACTAGAACAGATGGGAACTTCATTGATGGATTATTTCAAGGGACAAGACTGACGAGTATACCAACATGTAAAAGATCGATCCATTGAAGGAAAATTAATTTGCCTTTGGGAGAAAAGTAAAATAAAAACCTATGCTTGATTTGCTGAAACACTTTTTGCTCAAGAGATCTATACAGCTCCTCCCAGCAGAGGAGGTGAACACTTGCACCGACACTGAACAAACGAATCGAACCAAGAAGAGAGAAAAAAGGAGGCCCTCTGAAGATTACAACTACATGCCGACCGTACCTGTTGTGCGATGCTGAACCGATCGAGGTTCTTGTGGCGTCATCATCAGATCAGAGGAAGGAGATGCTCTGCTCTGTGATCTCATCTCAGTGAGCCACCGCTGTCCGGGATTGCAGAGTGATGCTCTTCTGGCTTGGGATGGCGAGCATGGCGGTGTGGTCCAGGAAGTCCTTGAGCTCCACGACCGACTGCAGTATCCGCCTGAGGTCATCGGTGCGCATGAACCCGGCGGCGCCGAGCCGCCGCACGGCGTAGACGTAGATGGTGAGGCAGCCCTTGCGGAACTTGAAGCGCGCCATCTCGCTGCCCGTGAGCCCGCGGATGAGGTTCTTGTTCACGTCCCCGAGCGGGATCATGGCGGGCCACAGCTGGTCCACGGCCGCCTTCATGCCCTCGGACTCGAACACGAAGAGCACCACCTTGGACTTCTTGGTGCCCAGGCCCAGCGTCAGCGTGTGCCACGCCTGGTGCGCCAGGATGGTGAAGCTGGTGGGCATGTAGGTGGTGGTGGACGGGAACGGCAGGCTCTGGCACTCGCTCAGGTACGACGGCGGGATGTCCAGCAGCCGCAGCAGCTCCAGCGGCGACGCCCGCCGCACCGTGAACGACTTGACGATGAACTGGCCCCCGAACCGGATGCCCTTCACGTCGGCGCACGGCTTGAAGTGCGCCGCCTGCTCCGTGCCGGACTGCTTCTCCTTCTCCTTCTCCTTCTCCTTCTCCTTCTCCTTGTGTTTGTGCTTGTGCCGCTTCTTCTCCTCTGCCATGGCGTGCTTTCGGCTGGAGTGAGCTGTGCGGCTGGGGTGGTAGTGCCCGGGGAAAAGGCTGTAATGACGAGCCCCGCAGACTCCCTCCGCCCCTTCCTTGTGCTGCAGCTGCTGTGATGACTGCTGCTGCTGGTACCATATCACAAAGGTGTTGTCAGAGTGAAGGGCCATCCGCTTGGGCATCAAGGAAGAGCTTAGCTTTACCATTTTTGTAATGTAATCCGGTTGGTAGGTCAGGCAACGGGAGGAGCTATTGGCATTTGACAACGCCCCCATCTTTGCCAGATTCTTAAATATACGTATATAAAACGATCTAACACTTGTTTATTTCAGAATCTTTGTACACGCACGCATGCGTGTCTACTTCTGCACTTATGGGTATAGTTTCGGCTGTTCCTTTTCGTGTAGTGTAGCTCTACGACCCAACTAAAGATGATGATGCTTCTTTGTGCCTGCTCAAAAGGCAGCACATGATTCCAGGTTCTGTTAGGAAATTGGTGCAGCGTGCACGGCTTTAAGCCTAATTCCAAATTTTCATTTGAGATGTTCTTGGACTACAGGTTCAAGAATCAAGATGACCAAACAATTTCTTGAAGTAATACAAAGGAAGTGCAAAGAGACAAAGAAGGTTGATCTAGAGCTGCCAGTGAGATAATCCAAAATTAAACGCTATACAAGATAGGTTTTGAAACATACCTGTTCAAACAGTTGCAATTGTTCTTGTAAGGAAAAACTCAGTGCTCCTGTCGGCGGCTTCCGCAAGCAGCAGAAACAAGTCTCAGTAGATCAGGTGAGCCATTGCTTTAGCTTTTGTTGTCCTCTCCACTTCTCATGTCACAGCAGTTATGAAAGCGAGTGATCTCACCGATCTGTCAGAGGATCAATATAGGTAAATATCTTGACATGTAAGGCTATCACCACAGATGGCGTTCCCACACTTAGAAGACTGCTATACTTAAAAAAAGAGAATTCATTGAGGAATTACTTCAACAGCGACAGCACAACAACCTATGGCTAGCCCAACACAACTAGATCTTGGTGAATATAGAAACTGTACAGCAAGCTCTCCCAAATCTACAACCAATCCTTTCATTTTGTATTTATTGTCTGCTCTTACACATTATGTATCTATGGCTTCTTTACATAGTAAAAGAACTGGCCTACAGTGGACAGTTCAGATTTATGGACCTGGTAAAAGGCTTACATGTCCAAATCAATTCCTAAATAATAAAAAGAAACATCCATATAACATGGGTCAAAATTAATGATAACAAAGCATCAATTTACTGCTAACTCCGTTTTGAAGCTTGCTGTTTCAGATGTGATCCCTTTTGCTTTCTGTCAGCTTGCATTGGATCACAGTGGAGAATAAAGCACAAGAGTGAGCAGACACAAGTACCTAGCTGCCACCTGGTGGTTGATATTAAGCTAAGTACATCGCAAAGGTACAGCTGGATAATGATTTCTCCAGTGTAACAACCAACCAACCAGCCTTAACATATAAATGCCCTAGTCTAAAGCTCTAAATTGATCAGCACTGGTGTACGTTAATGAATCAACAAAACAGAAAGCTCATGATCAGAAAGCACACTGGCTATTCTCTATGGATACCAGAACAGATGTCACGATGTCGAAATCAGAATTCAGAACTATGTGTTTACTAGTAGAATGGAAGAAAGTTATGAATGAAGCTCAACAGAGTTGGCTCACCAACTAAAGAATCAAGTCATTACATATTGAACTGAGGTATTGCTGTAGAAAGAACGATGAATATCCCCTGAAAGAGGCTACCATAAAAGGAAAAAAATAATCAGCAGCATGTGCATCAATGCATCAAATGTAAAGTAAAATATCAACCAATACAGTTCATATGTGCCTTGTAAGCTAAGAATACCCCCAAAAAAAAATGAGGGGTCACCAGCAAGTACACTAATACATCGAATTGAGATGCAGTACTTCTGTAAAGGAAGCTCATTATGTTACCTGGACAAAAAGTACTTCCGCTTCAATTGTTTGGGACTGGAATCCAGTGTTCTAAATGATATAAGGACAGCCACTTAAATCACCTAAGTGAGCATGTAATATACACAGAACAAAGTTAAAAGGAAGTGCAAGAAGCGGGTTACTCAATGCAAATCGTTGTCACCAGTGAGAAGTAGTAAATTTGTTCAAAATCTGGAGTTATCAAGTGCACAACCAGGTGATCAGTGCTTCACACGACATATTGCTATGGTTCATTTGCAGTCCATTTTTTTGAGCAATCAGCAACTTTTTAGGAAAAAATAAAACACTACAGAATTGAATTTTACTCTGTTTCAGCCAATGATAAATGGAAAACATGAATTTAACTGGACAAAATATCAGGCTAAAAGCTCGTCATTTCCACAGCAGAAATACTCGGTCCACCAAAGGGCAGTGGACAAAAAACAACCAATGAACAGAACAGAATTGATTTTAAAGGCAACGGGCAATCGTAGCAAACCGATAGTATTGCAGTTTGCATCACACAAGTAAGCAGATACAAGTCAACAGATAAGCTTGATGAGGAATCAACTACATGCAAGCAAGACACTCCCACTCTACAGCTGCTGTATAGGATTTAGAAGGGAGCAGCTCTGGCGATGACTTCATACCCGAGGACGGAGGACCGGACCGAACGCAGGCCGCTTCTGAGGGGAATACCATCGAACACCTGGACTGCATTCTAAAGGGAAAAACTGATCATCCAACATGACCGAAACTGCCACGCTGCTTGCCCTGGGAGCGAAGGTCAAAGAGAGAGGAGAGGAGAGGAGACGAGTGACGAGCTCTCATCCTGACACGAGTCCATCTGGTTTGGTTGGCTGACTGAGCTGTGCAACGGGCAACAACAGGTCGGACTCAGACCCAGCGGCGACCGAGCGAGAACGTGTCAAGCCGTCGCCGGCGGCAACGGGTGTGACAGAATGCAGGCGGACGGACACGGGACACCTGAGATTTCTTCGGCAGTCCTCGCGTGCTCTGGAGTCTTGGGGCGCGAGGCTTGAGACGGAGACCCCTCGCAAGTCACACGACACGGCTGGGGCGGGGCCGCTGGGGCGCTGGGCAGGGCAAGGCATTTGTTGACAGCCGACCGACCACAACGGCCTCAGCAACAGGCAAGTCAGCAACATTTTTTTTTTTTTTTTTGAGAAAGCAAGTCAGCAACTCAGCATGCCGCGCTCGCCGCTCGGCGGTGGCCCAGACCCCAGCATCCCAAATCCAATTGGCCGACGGCGGCCATCGCCCATCGGGCATCGGGCGATGATGGCCCGCGGGCCCGGGCGCTTGGGCCGACCGTGCGCGGACAAGCCCATGCGTATATAACAGGGAAGGCATAGTGCTGCTGATGCTGATGATACATGCTCGATGCTCGATTTGTTTGGTTCTCGCAAAGAGTTATCTCACGACATATCTGCTGCTATTATTTATAGCAAGATTATTCCAATGCATCAATCCATACATGCAGTTCGAGCTCGTAAGACACTTTACATGTTATTAGAACTACTAATAAACTTGGACTAGAATTGCCACTCGGATAAATACATGTCTACAAATCGATGACTGTCTCGTTCATTCGTCCTTTGACGATTCGAACAAGCTTTGTGAAACTTTACAATTAGAACTCCCTCCGCTAGAAAAAAACATACAATTATACACGATGACGTGTCATTCGGTCAAGTTTTATATCAACTCCCTTTGATCAAATTTTATAAAAAAAGATCAAATTTATTAATATTTATGTCTTAAAATAAATTTATTATGAAAATATATTTCATAATCAATCTAGTGATACTTATTTTGTCTTATAAGTTTAAGTATTTTTTCATATAATTTTAATCAAAGTTTGTAATATTTGACTTTTCGGGATGTGAGAATTGCATGTTTTTTAGAACGGAGAAGAATACGTACTACTGTACTACCGTGTCCATACGGTACGGTTTGTCATAAAAGTCAAAACAAGAGCCGGTGGAGAAGAACGGAACAAAAAACCTCGACGTGCTCGATGTCAGCATCAGGCGGCCCGTCGACAAACAGACAAATTAACCAACGGGCCGGTGGAGAAGGAGAACCGAAGCGGGTCGCAGCCGCGCAGCAGTTGACTCACCTTGGCAAGCAACCTCGTGGTGTGGAGCGCAAGAAGACCGCCGAGGTGGACCAGACCAGACCAGACCGAGGCACCGGGGCCACCGTGGCGCCGTGGCGGCAAAGCGCTAGACGCCAAGCCCAAGCGGCACCCGGCGGCGCGACGCGAGGGACCGGACGCGCCGTCCGTTCCGGCCTCGATCGATCGGTCCATCGGACGCGCGACGGCAAGAGGGATCGGATCGGACGGACCAGGAGCCGTTACGGGTTTGGTTCAAAACCTCGTGCCCGCTACGGCAACTGCTGGTTGGGGTCGTCCACGCGTCGCCGGCGCACCCTAATATTCCGCCGTCGTTTTCCTCGTTTGGTGGGGGGTGGCTTCAGTTCGATCATGTTTCGCTTCGCCTGATCCTTTTGTTTCTACACCCGCAAAGATTGTCAATCGCGAAACGGTCCTTCATTTGGGACCAGCCACATGACAAAACAAGCCTCATCGGCTCGTCGTTGGAAAGGCATCTCCTAGCTTCTTCGGCTTACAACACTGACAAACGAGTTGAGAAACTGGTTTCATCAGCTCTCCGTCTCATTTTGGAAAAAGTGAAACAATTTCCTGCTACATTGTACAACTTTTTTTCTTCATTTGCAAACAATGACCAAATTTGTAAATTTCACTATCCTAAATATACTATTGGGGCTTGTTTGGATAGAGGGATAGGGATTAGGATAGGGATAGGGAAATAGATGAACGGCAATTTAGGATTGAATGAGATGTAAAGAAGTGAATGGATAGAATGAAATAATACCCCTTGGAGGGTGGGGATATCTATCCCTATCCCCATCCCCATCCCAAATCTATCCAAACGGCCCCTTGGTGTATAATCACCAATAAGTATACATATATATGCTTGGATAGAACAGCGTGATTCACATTGCATAGTGTGGAACTTTCGTCCATTTGGATCGGAAGCATACTCCCATTGATGGATTTGTGTAGAAAATCTACTACTGCGTAATTAATACTAGGAAATATCATCTCTTGAGCACTTGAGCTTAACTTTAATAGATACAACAAGGATAAAAACTTAGCTTCACTTATACTCCTTTTTTCTTATAATACGTATATACTCCTACCTACAAACAACATTTATTCTCATTGAATAGTAGCGCTACTACCACATCTCATGACACATTTAATGGTGACTTACAAGCTAGTTCTCCAAGAATATTGTTTTATATTTTATCAAAAAGAGAGAAAAAATTGTCTGTTTACCAAGAGATGAGCTACTCCTGTGCACACGACCCAATATCATGTGAGGCTATTCATAATATGAGGTTTAATATAATTAAAGAAGTTATCTTGGAGCTAGTCACTATTTTATACATTGTGAAACAGTACACTTTAGAAAAAAGATATTTTAGATGCGATGCTGTACCTATAGAGATTTTATAGAATATTAAGAATGATATAAGTGCTATTCAACACAACCATAGTTTCATGTCAAAGTGACACAAAGAAGTACGTGCAATCTATAACGTAAAGTGCAACTTAAGAAGTTGAATAGTTGATACATGCCATGATCAACTTATCTTGACCCGTTTAAAATGGTCCACGTGTTAGACCACCTAGCGCGCTTGATGTACATCATTTGTACGGAAAACTCTTCTTCTTAATACAATGATACGCAAATCTTTTATGTATTTGAGAAAAAAAATGAAAGTTAGTAAATTCGGTTATACAAGAGATTCCTCGCCAGCTCTGGCGTGTATCAATACCAAAAGATTCAGGGGGTTAAGTGCAAATATTAGAGGTAAATGATTCCTCGCCACCTCTGCTCAACGGGCGAGGTTTTTTGAAAGCCGCCTCCTTCCTATCTTCCCCTTCCCCAACACACAACCGAAGCCGCCCGCGACGCTGTGCCCGGCAAAACGGTCGCGCTTTTATCCTGCTAGGGTTTCGGGCCGCCCTCCCCGCGTTGCGTCCCTTCGCGCTCTCTTCGCACCATCTCCTTCTCCGGTTCGATCCTCCCCGATTCCCCGATCTGGGGTTTTTTCGGTCTGTAATAAAGCGTCGGCGCCCCTTTGATTCTGTCTTTACAGCCGTTTCTGTGGGGAATTTTGATTGAAGTTTGGTTTGTTCCCCATTTCTATGTGGTTTTTGGTGGCTGCAGCGTTGATGAGGTAGGTAGTTGCGGCGGTAGATGGTCGTCATGGCGGCGGTGAAAGTGGAGGAGGACGAGGGGAGCGCGTGGAACTGGCGCAATCTGGCGGCGTCGAGCCCTTTGCCGCCAGCTTCAGAGGCAAAGAGCTATGGAGCTGGCGTTGGGATATTGCCTGTGGTGCCCAGCCCGGCGGACTCCGTCTCTGGTCGCAGGTAGTACTCTCCGCCGCTGTGAACTGTTCGAGAATTTTGACTCTGCTGCTGCGCTCTAGTGGTTGCTCACTCAATTCGGACGCTTGTGACACCTGTGTGCTTAGTTTATGGTATTGTGGATTGATGTGATTTTCATTTGCCTTCGAAAAGTGGTGTTCTAAATCTCTAATAGTTTGTCAAGTTAGCTGGTCCGGTTCGCCTGGTAGTTTTATTCTCGAGAACATGTGGTTGCCTTTAGCAAGTAAACTCTCTGGTGCCGTGCTTTGACTGTTGAGACAGAAGGCGTGAGCTTTTGCTGGTAGCATTGCGTCATTGAAGCTAATAGCTGAGGTTGCTTTGAGCTGTCATGTTCTTGTAATGTCGAGAAACACACGGTCTTGCGAGTTCAGTCTTTTTAACTGAAACTTTATATCATTACGGTGTGTTGATATTGATTTTGTAGGAAAAATAATATATTAAATGCTACTCCTATATATTATTGAGGTTTGGTGGCTTTAAAATGACAGGTTTCAAATTTGAGTGTATTTGTTATGTTTGTAAGACTGACATATCTGTTCTGTTAGGAATTAGGATGCACAGTGCATTCGTTTGGTCTGGGCGTATTTTTTTTTTTGAGTTGCTGGGTCACAGTTGTTTGGAAAGGACACAAGTAATGGCATTTCTAGTTATCCATTTGTGGATATGCAATGCTTCCCTTCTGCCATTCTTTTGTTTTGGTTCATTGAAAATTTTTGTTGATCTGTTCATTTCCTAACTCTAGGAAATGCAGTTAATTTTCTCACCAGAGAAATGTTGAAGGTACATTGCAATGGTTTTAATATCAGAGAGAATGATGATTCTTTTGGTTATGAATGTGGTGTGGTGAATGGGTGATACATTATAGTCTGAGCCAATTTGTTTATCCAATTCTTTGTTGAATAACTTTTTCAAAGGCTATCATATTCAAATTGTAGATAAACTGTTCCTTTTTTTGTTTATATTGTGACGATTTATTTATGATGCAGAAAATAGTTACTCATTTTTTAATATGTTGTTCATGATGTTTATGTCTTAACTTTGCAAAAAGTATGCAGACCCATTCTTTGTTTTTGCCAATTAGTTTATAGATATTACGGGGTTCTGCATCTTTAGGTAAATAGTTGTTGACTAATTTTACTAGTGTTTATGTTTCTAAAGTTTTATATGTTTCTGTAGCTGATAATTGCACCTTAGTGGGTGTAGGAAACTAAGAGTGCTATATCTTGTGGTTTCCCTTGCACTGATGTAGTGATGTGCGACTGTGCATAATGGCTCTCAAGATCTATGTAGGAATAAAGGTTTACAAACGAGTACTTTTGTGGTAATTTATTGATATTTAGGGCAAATATATGAAGATAAAAATAATGGTTGACCAGGGAGATACACTGACAGTAATTCAATAATTAATTTGTGCCCATTTTGAGATCCACACTTAGTTTATAATGTGGACTCCACAACTTTCAAGAAACCACTTTTTCCAAAGAGAACATGTTTATCCTACTAACCACTAACTCCCCACAAGAAAATGTTCATCGTGTCAACAAATATTAAGTTGCTTTTAAAGATTTCCTCATGTTTCAAATCCTGATAAATCATTTAATGATTGTAAGCTATACTGAAAGGAAAGATAACTTGTAGCTGAGACTTGAATTACGGCTGAGAAATCCAGGTTACTAGAATTGATTTCTTGGTTGTGCTGTCACAGATGTTGCTTTTTACAATAGGCAGTCTATCCATTGCAACTTGTCCTTCATATTTGTGCTCGATCCTAGTTAGTTTCTCATTACGTGAATATTTATATCTTTTTTAATCTTTCTGACCAAATCCAGGCGAACAAGTGGCCCTGTAAGGAGAACTAAGGGTGGCTGGACATTAGAAGAGGTATATAATGTTCTCTGAACTCATTTCTAGTTAATTCAGTGTATTTTATCTTATGTATTTTCAATTAGAATTAACCATCCCTTTTTTTTTCCTTTTTACATATGAAACATAAAAAAAATAAGAAAATAAAAAAAAATGTTCAATCTTTCTTATACTGGCATTTTACATTACTTTGCATCGGTATTGCATCCGTTGCCCATCACGACAGTCAACTAATTCTGCACTAATGCTCGATTTTCAATCTTGGTTTTCAGCACAAATGCTCAACTCTTGCTTATGTAGCCTTTTTTTCTGTGTGGCTGCAGGATGAAACATTGCGGAATGCAGTTTATGCTTGTGAAGGAAAAAAAATTGGAAGAAGATAGGTTTGCTTTCTCCTTTATGCTCTACATCTCTTACTGTGTATTTCAACAGTCAATTCTGAAACTAGTTATGATGAATTTCTTTTCTTATGCATACAATTCTTTTGTCACAAAGTTTTTCTACTTATTGAGTGCAGAAATTTGTGCTTTGAGGTAGATAGTCCTCAACTCATTGTCCCTCTGAAGTTAGTTGTCTATCCGCTCATATGCGTGCATACATAGACTGTTAATTTATTGCAGCAGTACTTAGGGTAGCCTCAGATTTTAATTTGAGGTTTTTTTGGAAAAAAAAAGGGGGGGGGGGGGGGGGGTTTGAAGCCTGAAGGGAACAAAAAGTGGATAAGTAGGAACCCTTAAATAAGAATGATTCTGAAGATAATGTTATTAAGTTCTGTCTTGGACATTGGAAACAGGTTTGGTGACTGTGATTTCACTGAAGTCTTTTTGCTCCTTAGCTTTGTTTAGAATGTTGTATTTTTTCTATTTTTTTTATCGAACAAGCAGGAGAGGTACATATCTTTATATTAAGAAGGAAATGGGGCAAGAGCCTTTACAACACGCACCCGCACACTCATATTTCTAAGAATACATTCGCTAGAATGTTTTGTATTATAGGCTCATAGTGGATTTACAAGGCAGTAATCGTTTCCATTTATTTTCAATCTCTGTTTCCTCCCTATTCTTGTTTAATGTTCAAGATATAGCTCATGTTAAAGGAGATTGAAGTGTGTTCATAACAATGAAATTGAGCTACTTAGACTTTTGTGTACCTAGTAGGTTTCATCCTCGCTTTGTAACCTTACAAAAAGAAATCGCAAATATATTAAGCTAACTTCAGATTTGTTGTCTGTATGCAGCTGAATCTTTCCCTGATAGAACAGCGGTACAATGCCTGCATAGATGGCAAAAGGTTCTGAATCCTGAACTTATAAAAGGTCCTTGGACCCAAGAGGTTTGTCCAGTTTATAATCTCAGTTCTGCAAGATGAATGCTTGCAATTTTTGTATTTGTAATTTAGCATTGGGTCCTTACAGGAAGATGATGTCATTATCAATATGGTAAAGAAGCATGGCCCCCAAAAATGGTCCGTGATAGCAAGGTCACTAGATGGTCGCATTGGCAAACAATGCCGAGAGAGGTATTCATATAATGATGTTGAAGGGTGTTTATGCAGACAAATTACTAGTGGAATGCTGCATCTATATTTTGCTTTTTCCAGTTTGCCTTTAAATTCCTTTAATTTGAATTTAGAGTGATCCATTTTTTCTCTGAGTTTTCTTATTGGCGTGTTTCCTTTTCTTTTATGAAGATACTGATCCCTGATAACTGCAGTGGCCAAGTCACTTTGCAGTCTGTTATATTTCGCCACACACAATATTGAATGGTACCTCAGCCAGGGGCGGATCTAGGATGAGCATTCCGAGGGGGGCTAAACAATGGAGAATTAGGGCTAAAGCTAGAGATTAGCACTGATTTAAAGACTAAGCAACAATAATTTAAGAGGAAAATCAAGCTCACGGGGGGGGGTGGCTGCAGCCGGGCAGCCCACCCCTGGATCCGCCCCTGAGCTCAGCTTCTTTTAGAAACATACAGCCCAGCTCCTATTCAGTATTCACAAATCAGAATAAATCTTTTAGATAAAAATATTCCTGCCTTTTGGTTCTCAAACTCCAATGCTGAAACACTCTGTGCAGTCTCATCCCTAGAGGACTTTATGTTTAGTTTACCATGGGGAGCATATAAACTTTCACACACTAGGTATGAGGTGAAGGGATCTATTGGAGCCATGATTTCCTGGTGTTGCATTGAGGTAATAAAGGATGTTGTGATTTGCCCACAGCTGCAGAATCATGTGCCATTGGTATGCCAATGGCATGCATACCCCTTTATTTTTCTGGCTGAAGAAAAGGCTGAGAGTAATATGATTTCTTTCTTAATCATTTTAACTGAAATATCTTTTCTTATTAAGCATGATAAAATATTTCTGAAGTTCTTATGGAGGGGTTGATATTCCTGACTGTGGTACTAACACATATGAGATATTAGTTGATATGGATACCTATAAACATTTTAAATTACGTGTATTTTCTATGTTTCTTTATAAGTTTCAAATTTGCCAGAATAAAGAGCCAAAAATACATCTTATTTAATTTTTTTCCTTATAATTTAGGTGGCATAATCATTTGGATCCTCAAATAAATAAGGCGCCATGGACTGTTGAGGAGGAGTGTGTGGTTGCTGATGCTCATCGCTTGCATGGGAACAAATGGTCAGAAATCGCTAAACTTCTTCCTGGAAGGTACTACTTCACAATATCATCCATCTTTAACATTTATTTGTTTACTTATGGCTTCCCACATATCCATCAAGAAAAAGGATTAATTTTTAATTTATGGATTTAGCCAAATGTTGGTTTTGGTGTTACTTGAAATATTTGCATTTGTATTTAAGAGGCAAGTAATTCATTATATAAATGCAGGAATTGTACTAGTCATGAAGACTTCATGTTTTAGCTCTATAGAAATGTAGATCAACTGTGGAATGAAATAATAGGACCTTTTGCTGAACATGACTACTTTGTATTTACCCACTGTTAATTTGCATGTTAGGTGTGGAATATTGTGATTATGTCTCTTTTATCACCAGTTGAGTTTTATAGCCAACCTTAAATTAGGACAGCACTTTCAACATTTAGTTATATATTATTTTATGATTGTGAATTCAAGTCCTTGTTTACGGGAAGCCATCTAGTTACACATTTGTAACTTTGTTTCTGATTTGTTCTGTAGTTTAAAATTGAACTGGTTGGAAAGTAACTTTACTCCTATGCTTAACTTTTCTCCTAGTATGGTGAGTGCCAAAAACTATTGGTGATTTCCCACTAGATTTGAAACTCTGGACAAAATAGTGAAATAAATTTCTAATCTTCTATTCTTTGCATTCTTTTCGCCACCATAAATTATCTCATTGAATTGAATTAAGCAACTCCTTATACTTTCAGCCTATTATAATCTAAGTTTGTTGTTGTCTCCAGGTCAGATAATTCTATTAAAAACCATTGGAATAGTTCATTAAGAAAAAGGCTAGGTGACTACAACACCAGCAGCACTGCGCCAGTTTCTCTGCATATGGTTCATAATAGTTTGAAGCATGCAAATGCAAAGCTGCCAACTTCTGGGAACCATACTGACTTGAACAAGGCGCCCAATATCTATTTGAAGCACCCCCCAGAAATAGTTGACCATTCTGAACATACAACCTATCTGCACCCTTCCAATTTGAAAAACATTAAGAGCTATTCAAATTTCCTTTCTCTTTCTATGCCAACTGCTCAACCAGAAATTCCACGGGAGGCATTAGAGGCCAATTGTTCTGCTGTTGCTTTAGCAATGCAAGGGCTGAAAATGGATTCTGTCCATGACAAGGGCACAGAAATAGATTTTTTTTGCAAGGATCGTCCTGAAGACTCGCTCAATGCGGAGGCAGTGGTACTTGATCACATAACTAATACAACTGGGTATTCAGGATCAGCTAGGGCAGGAGACAAAACAGTCAACAATGTTTGCGGATTATCCTTGCTGAATGAATCTAACTCTTTTGGTTCTCTTTGTTATAAGATACCTAAGCTAGAAGATATTGTCCCTTCTCATTCCCCTATTTTTTCTCCACATCACGTGGTACAAGGCTGTGGGGATGGATTCCAATCACCCGTTTGCTATACTACCTCACCTTTGGATGGAGACATATCTGACCAGCATGTCGAATCAATATTGAAGAGTGCGGCTGAAAGCTTCCCAGGCACTCCTTCAATTTTAAGGCTTAAGGAAAAGGGAGAAACCATCACATGGTGAAGATTGTAATTTGAAGATCAGTATATTAAACAGTGATAGTTTTCATACTCCCTTGGGAAAGTGCACTGCAGAAAGCTCGCATTCGTTCAAGACTGCAACATTTTTGTCCTTGGGTCCTGCAGATGACGAAGGGTTATCTGCTGCTATAGGGAGTTTTGATGTTTCCCCTACATATCGACTAAGGTCAAAAAGGTTGGCTATCTTGAAAACTGTTGAGAAGAAGCATCTAGATTTTTCATCAGATGGGATGGACAATTGTGATACTCCTGATAATACAAAGAAATCTGTTTCCTGGAATACTGAATTCCCCAATTCCCACTCAGATGTTTCAAGCATGCAAGAAAAGAAAATGAAGAAGCATGTGATTGGCTTGGAAACTTTGGCCAACGAATCTGCACAAACAATCAAGTATTGAAGTTAGATCTTATTTAATTCTGCAGCCTCCAGGTATTATCCAACTCTCTTTTATGGAATTCTATCAATTATACCTGTATTTTACTCCACACTATATATGCCAGGTCCTTGAAATGCCTTTGGTTTGAAACGCTTTGATCATGAAACTTGTTGCTGAGGTGGTCAACTGGAGCCTAATTTTCTCCCCATCTTGCAGAAACAAGGTGGGCAAGAACACCTGACGTGTCTAAACTGACGAATGTTCCTATATAAATACAAATAGAAGCATCACCTGGGGAAACAGTGTCTTCTGCGGTTGCACTGATCCACCCAGCCACTGTACAAAGGCGTCTCTTAGTCTTATCCTAATATACTTTTCGTTATACATATATAGGATGCATTTCGATAGTTACATCATGTGGATTCACAGATACTAATTCAATATTAGAAGGTGCACAGTGTGTAAAAAGGAAGCCATAGCTTCAGGAAGTTACAGATGTTGCCTCCGGAGAGTGTTTTTTGTCCAACTTTTTTTTTAAAAAAAAAAAAAAAACTTGATCCGTGTCCAATCATCTCTTACTCTTAGCATAAAACAGGTAGCTCGAGAACTTCGATTTGGATGCTCTGGCTGTTGGCAGCGAGCTGCGGCTCGAGATTCGTCCACTGTTACCTTATGAGAGTTTTTTTGGGTTCTGTTGGGCTTAGTTCAAATATAGGAGCCTGAACCCAATTTGATGGTTGCGGCAGGCTGAAAATTAGTATATTCACAGCTCCTACAGGTTGCATAGGTCAGGTCGGGGTAGAGCCTTTTAAAGATCGGAATCAGGTTGATTGTGTCTGCTGACTGTCTGCAGTCCATGAGTCAAACAAAGTCTCTTAAGCCCTTACACACTTATCTTAATTCAGAGAAATCAGCCACATTACACTTTTTATTAGTTATTACCGGGGCAAGCGCAAGGTTACACTGCACCGATACACACAGACACACACACAAAAAGTTAACAGGCAAGCTTTGAGCTACAAGAAGGATTACAAGAAGCATGCACTCGTAAGAGTGACAAGTTCCGCCGAACGAAGCATAAAGCCACTCGAATAATCAGGAATAATCCCTTAACCAAAAACAAAAAATCACACCAACTACTAGGAAAGGAATTAGCATGACGTAAGCTGAAGACCATCGAAGTATATAGAATACCAAAACGGCAACTGATCGAGCAAACGAACTGAAGCAGCGCAATGATGATGGGAAATGATGTTTGCAGTGGAACTGAGGAAATCAATCTTGAGTCTCTGACGACGCTTGCCTAGCGGCTAGCACTGAGGCAGATCCAATGGCCGCGGCGGCAGCTTCTGGTTCGGCAGGCTCCCGTCCAGCACCAGCCATGCCATTTTCAGGCCCCAGCTCATGTGCACCTCCAGGTGACAATGCATGAACCACACACCTGCAACAACACGTACGCCGGCCAGTGCGTTCGACTGAGGATTTGGGACGGAATGAAATGCTAGGATTAATTCCAGTGCAAATCAAGTTAAGAATTAAACCTGGGTTGTCCGCACGGAAGCGGATGGCGACCCAACCGCCGGCGGGCACGCCGACGGTGTTGCGCTCGACGGGGTCGACGAGGTTGAACTTGGCGGGGTCATTGGCCGGGTCAAAGTTGCCGAACCCCTGGCCGACGACGAAGAAGTTGAAGCCGTGCAGGTGCAGCGGGTGGCTCTCGGCGCCGAGGATGCTGGTGTCCTGCAGCACCAGCTCCACGACGGTGCCGAACGGCAGCACGGCCACCTTCGTCCCGTTCATCACGTTCGTGTTGTTGGGCGGCGTGCCCGTGTAGTTGAACGGCGCCAGCGGGAACGCCGGGAAGTCGGCGGCGTACACGCCGTTGGACCTGCCGGCGAAGTGCGCCTGCAGCAGCGCCGTCGTGGGCAGCACGAAGGAGACGTTGTTGATGGACGCCGCGAACCGGGACCCGTTGGGGCCCTGGCAGGTGCCATTGACGGCGCACGGGTGCGTGCCGAGCCCCACGGTGAAGAAGAAGCGCCGGTCGACGGACACCGGCACGGCCGCCGGGTACGCCGCGCTCGCCAGGCTCCGGAGCTTCGCCGTGTAGTTGGCCACGAAGCCGGTGTCGTTGATCGGCGGCAGGGTCGGCGCGAAGACCGGGAGGCGGCCTGGAGACGACGGCGACGAGGAAGAGCCGGCGGAGGGGCAGGGGTCCTCGTACTCGAGGACGCCGGCGACGGTGGTGTTGTCGAACGTGCCCTGCGTGTTGGTGTAGGGCCGCGCCAGCATGTAGTAGCTGGCGCCGGGGAACGCCGGCTTGGTTTTGAGCAGGACGTTGCTGGTCTGCCCCGGCGCGATGACGAGCGTGTCCACGGTGAAGGGCTTGACGTAGACCGCGTCGACGTCGACGACGGTGAGCGTGTGGTTGGCGACGGAGAAGAAGAGCTCGTCGTTGAGTGCGGCGTTGATGAGCCGGAGCATGTACGTCTTGCCGGGCTTCACCTTGAGCCTGAACGTATCCTGAGGAGGCGAGCAGTTGTAGAGAGGTCCCATGAGCCCGTTAATGGTGTAGGCGTCGGAGACGTTGGGCGCGCCGCCGGTCTGCAGCGCCTGCGCGATCACCGCCTCCGTGTCGTTCCTCCACCACTCGCCGAACATGACGGGGACCTCCTCGTCCGGAGCCGGGGAGAACGGGTACGGCACGCCGGCGGGCGGCAGGATGACGATGGGCCCGTACACGGTGGCGCGGAGCCAGGAGATGTGCGCGTGCCACCACAGCGTGCCGCGCTGCCCCACGATCTGGTACCGGTACACGTAGCTCTGCCCGGGCTGGATCGGGCACTGCGTGATGTACGACGGCCCGTCCGCCCACCCGCTCAGCAGCTGCCGCACGCCGTGCCAGTGGATGCTGATGTTGTAGGGGGAGTGGTTCACCACGTTGACCTCCACGTGGTCGCCCTCCCGCGCGAACAGCGTCGGCCCCGGGTACTGCCCGTTCACCGTCACGATGCTCTTCGTGCCGCACAGCCGCGTCACGCTCGTCATTTGCACCTGCCATGCATGCATATTTGATCCATTATATAATATAATCATGACCGTGCGTGTCACCAACATGCATGATCATTGCTCGATCACTTGCCACTTACTGTGGTACTGGTACGATGCTCTATATTTTTTTAATATTAAAGAGAAAAAATTTCTCCACCCATTTTCATAGTTCGTTTTCCTCTAACTAATTCCGTAAATATTGAAGTTGTCTCTGTTCGACATGTATATGACACATAAAAAAAATTTTGTCCTCCAATTTTATATCACACATTCAGAATTTTAAGATAACCTACATCGTTTTTTTATATAAATAGGTAACCAAGATCGCTAGAAATCCTAATCCAAATGGACATCTCCAGACTACAATATTAAGTAATAAAGTAAGCAATGCTAATTCAAACATGTTTTTCTCTATCAGATAGAACCGTCCATTTTCAAAAAAAAACATTCCCGTCCGCCTGTCCTTTCTCCCCTCCCCCTTCCCCACGTATAAGGTTTGTAGTAATTTTTTCCCTCTTGTTTTTTTATATAAACAAAATAATAAAATAACAAATATAGTATTGTGTGGGTTTTAACTCTATCCTTCTAATGTCATTATTAATTCATAACTGAAAAATATTAAATGTCTAAAAAAACTGAAATATTAAAGAATTTATCTAATCTATATCATATCTATATATACCTATGACCTTTTCTTTTTCTTTTCTTGTTCTCCCATCTTTACCTATGAATAGAAAAATAATCCATGACTCAATCTTAAATAATTTATTATCTAATCTATATCTATATACCTATGGTTTCATGACTTTTTTCTTTTTCTTTTTCTTGTCTCCCATCTTTCCTTATGAATAGAAAAATAAATAATCCATGACTCAATCTTAAATAATTTGTTGTCCAATCTAATCTATATCTATATACCCGAGGTTCCTTGGTTTTTTCCTTTTTGTCTCCTGTTATTCTTGTACACAGAAATAGTAATAATAAAAAAAAAATATATTATGGATATTAAATTCTTTATCGTTTCCTAATAAATAGATGTTTTTCTCACTAACCAATCTAGATTAGCTGATGGTCCAATTAATCAATCTTAAGTAGTTTGTCATTTAGTCTAATTTATACGTATATACCTATTCTTGTATATACCTATACCTTTACTACTTTTATTAAAAGTGCCAAAATTTCATATCATTTTTACGTCCACCACCTCGCTGTCTAGACAATGGAGAGTTTCTTTAATCCTATTTTTTATTTGATCCGGACTTATGATCTATACTCATACGAACTAGAACAACTCACATCATCTAGAGATAATGAATAGAGTGTCCAATTCCAATACTTATTGGTTCGCGTCCTCCACATCTCATATGTGATTCGGACATATAACCCTGCTAAAAGCAGCTCACGTCTAGCAATGACAGTTCAATTTGTATATGTATTAGGTTCTGTTGCAACACATGGGTACTTTTGGTAGTATACTAAACAAATAAATAAACTTACATCGAACTGGTACTTCCTCGTCCCGGCCTCGGCTCCCATGGCGGCGAGCAGCACCACTGCCACAACGATGGCGACTAGGGCAGAGGCGCTGGGAGGAAGAGCAGACGAGGACGCCATTTCTCTTGGCGAGCTCTCTCCCTCTCTCTCAGAGCTAGGTACGTAGGCCCTTTGACAAAAAAAATCTTATTTGTTCTGTTGTGCTGCGATGATTTGGTCGTAATTGGTAGCACGGGGGTGGGCTATATATACACTGGGGCAGGGCACTTGCATAGGCTCGCCAGCAGGCGGGGGGCAAGAAGGCATGCAGCTGCAGCCTGCAGGCCATCTCTGTCTGTAAGACTCTGACTGTGATCCTTGCATTGCCATCCAACGCATGGCTGCGTTCCGTTTGGCGATTCTGGTGGTGCCGCTGCCCCATGCTTCACGATTGCACTTGGCTGCTGGGCCTTTTGCTCCGTTTAGTAGCTTTCGTTTGCGGTTCGCGGCTGCTGGATCCGCCGGCCGATTGGTTAACTCTAGATCTCTGTGGTCGCATCAACGTCGGTTGCAGCTCTAGCTTGCTCCTGTAGCTAATAAACCGAGAGAGAGCCGGCGACAGGTCCATGCCATGCAAGCACTCCGTAGCTTTGGAGTGCGGCCAAAGTCAACCTGCGCGAGTCTAGTGTCTACACCCATTCACGCAAATTATGCTAAACATAATTTGAAATATAGTATGTGCTATATAAGAGATAATAATTTTCTAGATAGAAATATAATATATCTAGATATAGTACGGTTTGTACTATATTCCAAGTAAACTTAATTAGAGTTATATTTAGTCATGTACCAAAATTTTACTAGGATATTTATCAATTACTCAGCAACTACATAATAAATGCAAATGATATTCTAAGGGTTTAAGCCGTTTCAATTATTTTCATGTGGTACCTAATTAAAGAGAGACACGAGATGATAAAAAAAAGGCGGAAATCATCCGGTCCGAACGATCGGACCAGTGACTCCATCCGAACAGTTCCCGTGCAAATGCTTCCGCGCAACACGCAAGCAGGTGCATTGTATGCCGGTCCATGCGCGGCCCATGTGCATGCGCAGCGCTGGCCATCCGCCGGGCGCTGGCGCGGGATTTCCCAGGAGCTGCGTACAGGTATCTTTCTCCGTCCCGTGGGGTTTGTCGTTAGAAAACCGTGCTTCTCTCACAAACACGCTTTTAGTGACAAACTCCATGGGAGGAGGGAGTAGTGTATAAATACGCACGTATGTTTTCTTCTTTTCCTTTTTTTTATTTACTTTACTTTTCTTTTTTTTCCCTTTTTACTTTATATTTTCTAGCTTTATTTTTACTTTCATTTTTTCTTTTATGTGTTTTTATTATTCTTTCCATTCTTATTTTTATATTTCTTTATTTTTTCATTTATTTTTTTAATTATTTTCTAATTTCCATTCTTCAATCTATTTTTTATTTTTGTCTAAGTTTTTTTTTTTTTTTGTTCCATGTGATTTTGCTTCCTTTTTATTTTCTTTTTTCTTTTTTTTTTTTTTGTGCTTCATTTGTTATCATATTTTGTGTATTATGTGATATTATTATTATTATTATTATTATTATTATTATTATTATTATTATTATTATTATTATTATTATTTTAAATTTTTATGTTTCTATTATTTTCTTTTCATTTTATTTTTCTCTATCCTTTTGTTTCTACATGTTCTTGTTTTTTTGTTCATTTTATGTTTCATGTGTTTTTCATTAATATTTTTTATTTTATTTTTATTATGTATTCCTTTTTATTTTTACTATAATTAATTATTATGTTTATTTTATTTTATTTTATTCTCATAATTTTATTATTTTTTCTTTTCCTTTTTGTCTTTATGTTTTCTATATTTTAAAAATTATCTATTTTCTAGTTTTTGTTACTTAATTATTTTTTTCATGTTTGATTTTTAATTTTCTATATTTCATGAGATGCTATGTGCATAGATGTGATATTTTTTGATTTATTTTACAATGTTCATGTGGTAGTTTTTTAGTTCACACTTTATACATGTAATACTTTCGTGATTTTTTTTGTGTTCATGTGGTATCAATTTAATGTTCTATGATGTATTTTTGCGATGTTAGTGTAGTATACGTATGATGTTCTCATAGAATACATGTGATGTTCTATGATGTTTTTTGTGATGTTCACATGTTACACATGTGATGTTCTAGTTTTTTATGTTGAAGTGGTATGCACGCATGTTCTATAATATATTTTTATGTGATATTTTTATAATACACATGTGATATTCCATGTTATTTTTAAGGATGTCCACGTAATATATATGTGATGTTCTATATTGTACTTTAGTGGTGTTCTATGATGTATTTAGTGATGTTCACTTAGTATACATGTGATGTTCTATAAAATATCTAGTGATGTTCACATAATGTATATGCGATGTTCTATAATATATTAAGTGATGTTCTATGTTGCATTTAGTGATGTTCACTTAGTACACATATGATGTTCTATAATTTATTTAATGATATTCACAAACATATATACGATATTCTATAATATATTTGCGATGTTCTATTGTGTATTTAGTGATGTTCAATTAATACACATACGATGTTCTGTATTATTTTTAAGATGTTTGAAAACTATTCTTATTGTTAGTACATGCTATGATATCAGTACATGCAACTTATTGTCCAAATTCTACTCTATACATCTGTAGTTTTATTTCATGTGGTTACTGGATACCAATAAATGTTCATAGTAATATTTTTTACAAACAAAATTCATAGTAATAAAAAAAACACGAAACATTGCTCCTGCACATTTATTCGTGGAAACGGTCCAAACGACTCATTAAAGAAATAGTCCAGACGGTCCAGTAAATAAATAGTTTCCTCGGCGTGCACAACGCAACCGAAATATCCATCGATGTTCTTTTAAAAAAAATTTCTCTATTACATGTTTTATTTTTTTTCCTTTATGCTTTGCTCTAGATTTTAAATTTTTTGTTTATGTTATGTATTTATTTTCTAAGTATTTTTTTGTATATTATAATAGCAATACCATGAATCTAAAACTAGAATATTGTTCTTTTAAACTAAGAATATTTTTTTACAAAGACATAACATTGTTATATGAACCTAGAATATCGTCGTTGCTTAATAAAAGAAAAAATGTTCTATCTTCATAAATAAATGTTCGTTAATAAAAATTTATCAAATATATCTATGTGAGATCTTGTTTTAAAAGATTTATTGCAAGAATTCCAATAGTGCAATCAGACTTTAATTTAAATGCTTCGTTTAAGAGTTATGGCTTTTTTTACTTGCTGAGAAGGACATGGGTGAGGTGGGCCCTTATATACACAAACTAATTGCTAATGCACATGTCCAGAGATTCGCGTGGTGCAGTTTCCCTCAAAAAAAGATTCGCGTAGTGCTGTTCCGCGCTGCTGGCGATGCGGAATCCCGCGCACCTGATTAGCTATTTTGACGGGAATCATCGGACGAAGGATTCGGTCCGATTAATCGGACTCTAAGAGCTCCCAAAAAACGGTGGCATGTTTCCACATGCAAGTGTCCAACACATGATACTATTGTATGTATACGTTTAGGAAACAACTACATGAAAAACTACCGTATAAATTCAGGAGGACTACAAACTCTCAAGCATTGGATACTTATGTGTGGACTAATGTCATGAATCCACGGTAGGTCCTCATGAGTCATGACACCTCCGTGGGGTATGTGTGTCCCTGCCATTCATTTTTTCTGAAAAGAATGCAAGAACAGCCCTAGGTATGCCAAATCATCCACCAAAGACGTTGTTAACATTGCTGAGGCAGAGAAGATGGTGGAAGATTTAGACTTTAAAATCCAGTCGCAACCGAGAGAACACAAGAAGTACAAATATGTGTGGTTAGTGAGATACAAGGTTTAGGTCTTGCAGAACTTGAATTGTACTTCCTCTATTTTAAATTATAAGTTATTTTAATTTTTTTAGAGAGTCAAAATATCTTAAGTTTGATTGAAATTATAGAGACAATTAAAAGATTTATAGCATCAAATAAGTGTACTATTAAAATATAATTAATGAAGAATCTAATAATACTTATTTGGTATCATAAATGTTATTACTTTTATTGTATAGATTTTTGTCAAACTTGACATGCTTAGACTCTCCAAGAAAGTTAGAATTACTTATAATTTAAAATGAAGGGAGTATATTTGAAGTCCAAGCAGAATTAGTGTCCTACTAGCTATATACCAAATCCTACTAGGAAGTACTGTACCTTCGGATCGAATGTGACAGATTCTTTGGTGTAGTGACATTTATATCTGTAGCCAAGCAGAAGCTAAATTCTTTGTCACCTGCGAGCCAAATTTTGACTTCCTAAAAAAAACTTTGGGATTTGCTAAATTTCAGGTGTCTGAATTTTAGCTTTCTTTTAGGCGACGGTAATTACATATATTTTATACCAAAATTGCAGTTTTAGTTTATTGCAATTTCAGTAGACATAATCTATATTTTTTATTTTGAAAATAAAAAACCTGATAGACACAACTACGCAAACTACAAAATCTGATATGTGTTGGCATAAACACAATTTAATAATTTACAATTATTTTCTATAGTTAGACAAAGATAAAATTTGATATGTTATGACACAAATACAAATAACAAATCATAAGTGACAATTTCTTGTAATAATTGGTAGTCCAAGAGTGTTGTCTGAAACCATATAAAAATTCAGACACCTTAGAAGTGAAGAACATTTGGTTTATTAACCAGTTGTCACTTGGCTTGCCGGACGTACGTTTCATATACTGTTGTTCGTGGGGCTCCACCAACCCCGGCCCTAAAAAACATCTGTTAAATCAGCAGTGGTTGTTGAGTTCTTCGCTTTGAGTGACAAGCGACCTCGACCGGAGAGATATCCACAAGTCTGAGAGGCCCTTTTAGCCTTATCTAGGGCTCCTAACGCTGATCCTTACATGCCAAGGGACTGCGCATGCACAAGCAAAACCAAAAAGACTTTTTGAAACAGGGACGTGACCTAGAGGACGGTAAGGCAACCAGAGTTCCTTGACAGCCAGCCTTGCGCTGCAATTAAGCCTGCAATGGTTTCGATCGGCCTGACCTGACAAAACCTTTTGAATGAGCGATGATTCGTGTGCGAGATAGTTAGCAGTTGCTCATCTCCTGTGTGCTGGTGAGATCTTTTCCTCTCCCAATTAGTTTCTTGGTCGATCGAGTGAGATGTTTCTCTTCTCACAAGTCACAACTGACAAGAATACAAGTTCCGTTCCCAAATGCTAGTAGTACTTGGATCGATGGACGGAGGAGTGTCAGCAGTAGGCGAAGCTGACTATGCATAATGCATTATTCGACACATTTCAATCTTCTAGAGAACATGTCATAGGAATGCGGTAGATGATTAGGACACTCGATCTGTCCAACAAAGTAGTAGAGACCACACTCGATCGGCTCACAGATCAACAAAACTCAAAAGGCTAAGACATTTTTCATATGTTTATTTTCACATATAGGTTATGTTATTACACAGAAGAAGACATCATCTGATCTGAGTACCAAAGCAAGTAACCCCCAGCAGGCGGATGCTGCCATTCATGAAGAACGACGGTTTACTTGCAGCCAAAGATATGATAGTGAGCCTTCGGTCGGGGCAGAAGTCAACGGCTCAATTGACTTGAGGTAGTAGCATGTCAGATTTGAGTTGGACGAGGGACGAGCTCTCATTACCTGGGTCCCCGCGATCGAGCAATGGAGCATCGGAACTTTTGGTGATGCCTTGAGCAGTTGAGCTGCTGGCCCTCACAATACCCTTGTCGGATTTGGATCGTCATGAACCTCCTCCTCAACTCTCAAACTAGCTAGCAGCAGCAATCCTGCAATATGGGCTACTTGATCCTCGTGCTTTATCAGTTCAGTTGTTTTCTTACTTATAGGTCGTCAACTGGCTCTCTCACCTTGACATCGATGATGCTACACGGAGACAGGACTTTTTTTTTTTTTTTTTTTGAGAAACCGGGTTTGTATATATTACACATAGGTGTTTAAGTTTACATTCTTACAAAGACACCCTTGGAAAATAGAAAAATTACAACTCAGCCCTTGCAAGAACATCCCGGTCGTTGTCGTCGCCGGCGAACGGAGCATCCAGAAGCTTGAAGCCGTTCCCCTTTCCGACGATGGAACACAGAAGTTTTTGATTGCCTCCACCAGTGGTATGTCGAACAGACCGGCACACCGTACATACGCTGAACGCCCTGGCACGAGATGGCCAGCTGCCATCACCTCGCCGGAAAAACAGAGAGCTGGCGCCTCAAGGACCACCAAGAACTCCGAAACTCCGGTGACCAAGACAATCCGACTGGGAACTAAAACACCTAGACCCAGAAGGGGAAAGATATTACCAGAGAAGGTAGTAGATGACAACCAACCCAGTTGGATAACGAGCTGGTAGACAGATCTCCCAGCATCTCCGCCGGAGAAAACACGAGCCGTCACCGGAGAAGACGAGGAAGGGACAAAAGGCGAGCTTGCCTAAATCCAGAGGAGGGACAAAGCTCCAGATCCACCAAGCTCGTACTTACCACTGACGGAGCCGCCACCAGCAGAGACGGGGAAGCCGGCGTAGATGCCGGAGAAGATCTCCGCCCATCCGCGCCGTCGCCCGCCGGAGGCGCCGCCCATGGGAAACCCTAACCCTACCTTATTTGGCCTAATAAGAAAGGGTATATACACATCCTCCGCCGATTCATCCAGCCCCCATCCTTCTCCGACGCCGGCGAGGACGTCGGAGGCGAGGGCGACGGCGAATCGGCGGGGGAGCTCGAAATCGCCCGCGGTCGCCTCTCTCACCTGTCGCTCTGGAAAGGTCGAGAGGAAGCCTGGCACTAGAGGTACACGGAGACAGGACTGAGAAAGTTGAGCTTGGCCCAGACCGCAGGCCTAGCCCAAGACCGTTGATTTTTAGCCCGCCCATGAGCCTCAATGGAGAGCTCGGGCATACAAGAATTTTTTTTCTTTGTCTGAGTCCAAGCTAAAATATTTATTTTTAGCTATTTTACATGAGCAGTCCGTCTAGACCTGTGTCTGGCCTAAAAATTAGACCTGACTGGCGTAGTGGGACGGTCGTGGGCAAGATTTTTTTTGGCCCAAAACAACTATTTTTTTTTAGCTCGACCTGAACCACAAAATGCTCAGGTCTAACGGAGACCCACACTACTCATTGATAAAGCCCATATGTGATACACAAAGTTACATGACCGGGATCTTGACCCTTCCGAGGGGATCCAACAAGAACTAAGGGAAAGCACGAGTTTGTTGATATCTCAAAAAGAAGTTGATATGAGAGTTTGCATCTCTAAGACATTTATGTCTCCGCACTTACTTGCATTCTTTGATGTGTGCTTTACCTTTGCTAATCTAACTCACTCGGTTAGTTGACAAGGTTGGAGATAGCAACACCTATACCATAGTGCACACCTAGATACTGTCTTACATAGGTTTTCGATAGGTAGGTGTAGTTGGTCATTAGTTTTTTAAGTTGCATAATTCATCACTGTCGCTTCAACCACTCGTATTACGGAAAATACTTCAAAGCTCATAAAAATCCCCAAAAAATTATTGGAGATAGATGTAAGGACAAAGAACTAAAATAAGATATTTGAGCTTATGAAAAGATCGTTGGAAGTTTCAAATAGATTAAACTCAAGGATAAAAGGATTCAGTTCTAGAAGAAAATAAAAAAAAAATCTCAAAGTGAGATATGGTCTCCTAAACGTGTTTGAAACTACTTACACTCATAAACATTAATTTCAACCAGCATGAATGCAAAAGCCTATCAAAATCAATTGGAATTTTGTAAAAGAAATTTTATTTACACTATTTATTTCTCATTAACTAAATCTTGGAAACATTTTATAAAAAAATTAAGTCATTAATTTATTGATTTTATTTGCTCATATTCAAAATAGAAATTTTAGAGTCGCAGGCAGCATAATAATCCCATGAGTGCCGTGACAGGCCATGGCATAGCGCAGTGCAGTGCACTTGTATGTGTATGGCATGCCTTTACTTTCTCCTCTAACTTCATAACATGTTCACAAAATAGACACCCATTTAATTTAATTAAGTCAACACTTAACCTAATATTTGGGCCTTAGTATTAATTAAATTAGCTGTATAAAAATGGGCCAGGCCCAATCAAAACCCAGTTAGGTCATTTCAATACCACCTCCAAAAGGAAGGATACAAAGCCCAACATTTTCACTGAAATGAAATCATAAAATGGCCACCTTAGCAAGTGATGAAAAGCTATTCATCTCAGCCTAAGTACCCTAGCTACTAAAGGTCATTCTGAGAACATGCTGAGATTTCTTTTTTCCAATCAGCACATGAAACAGACCATAAAATTATGCTGATAGAGCACTTCCACTGGAACT
>JADLZL010006531.1:0-20821 GCA_015844335.1 Chrysopogon serrulatus
GTTCTCCTCGGCGGGGGCGCTGCTGAAGACCACGGTGTAGCCCCCGAGGCCTTGAGGAGTGTGGGTACTCCTCCGAGGCTTGTGTGTGTTTGGATGGAGTGTTCCTATCGCTTGCCGAGCCCCGGCCCCGCCGGCTTGTCCGGGAATTCGGTGAGGGTTAGTTGATGTTTCCCAACCTCGCCCCTGGGGAGCCCCCCGAGCCCCGTTTCCGTGTGGGGCGGCCGAGCGGGGCATTTGGTCATTAGTTTTGTCCGCACCTCCGCATCTCTTCCGCAGGGAGGAGGGTGGATTTGCCACGCCGGGCCGCCGATGAGCGCCGAACATAGCTAGATCCGTGAGCTGTTAACGGGTCGGCCCAAGTGGGAATGCATGTGCCCCTGCTCGCTAGGGGTTGGCCGGGCCTGCAGGCGCATTCCATTAGAGCTCGCAAGGTGTGTCCGAGGCGGGGCTTGATCCCGTCCGCTGTGTTCCGAGGGCTCTGCACTCCCCACGCGGGATCCCCCTAACTCGGGATCGCTGCCGGGCTCGGACACGGCATGGGACGGTAAGTCTTTTGCTTGTGGCTAGGCAAAGGCGAGACCGTCCGAGCCATCCCTAACTCGTGGCTCGAGGCGGCCGCCGAACCACATCGGTGGCCAGCCTCCTCGAACCGGGACCGTAAATGGGTTGCCGCCCGAGCCTTCACGAGGAAGGGAGCCTATGGTTCATCCCGTCGTGGGGGACGGGGGTGCGCTTTTGAGGCGCTCTTCGGAGCTGCCCGGCATCGTGGCGCCCGCCGCGGGAGAAGTGGCGGGCCCCCACGCCCAGCGGCGAAGCGCAAGGCTGCAAGGTTCCTGGGTCCCACGTGGACGTGATTTGACGGGGCGTGCGCCGCTTACGGTTGCCACCGGGTGGCCACGCTGGGTATGCCAAGGCCCCGGGGCCCGTGAGCCGTGATCTCCGTGGGAGATTAATCCCGCAATGCACGGTATTTCCCTAACCCCGTGGTATGGGTGTGGGTTACCGCGGTGCTGGGGGCCCGTGTGAAGCGTAATCGAGTAGGGTGAGATGCGCATTAAATGCCGGGTAGGTGAACGGGCAAGGGTTTTATTTCGGTATAAATAATTGGCGGTGGCGGCCCTCTTCCCTGCTTTCCCGCCATTGCCATTGCCTCTTTCCCCGCCGTCGTTGCCGCTGGGAGTGTGCTCGAGCCGAGAGAGGAGGAAGAAGAAAGGGGAGACAACCTTGCCGCAGAAGTCGCCCATTCCGCCCTTTCTTGATGGCGCCGAGGGTCGAGATCGCTGGCACGAGGACGGGAGTCGGTGCGGTCACGGAGGCCGAGCCAGCGGCGCTGGTGGAGAAGGGTCTTCTTCGAGTCCGCCCGACATCCGGACGCCTGAGGGACCGTGCCGCGCCGAGCACCGCCTCCCGATGCTATCGGGAGGATACGGCCGTGAGCTTCACTCTGCTGTTTCCACGAGCGTGGGTTCGGTATGCCCGGGCCGGTTCCTCCTCCGAGCCCCCGAGTACTACATGGCCTAGAGCTGCACAACCTGCCCCCAATCCTCGATCACGCAGCGACGGTGTTCGTCGTGTGAGGGTGAGGGTTTGGAGTCGAGGCCCATTGGGACCTCTCGGGCTCTACTTTTTGAGGCCGCCTCTTCTTGAAGGCTGGCCCTAAGGGGTTGAAGAAGGGGGAAGAGGCTAGCTGTCTGAAGCCGGAGTCGCGACGCTGTACCGGGCAGTCCGCACTGGATTCCTACATCCCGGCAGAAAGCTCTCATCCTCCAATCGCGGCCGGCACGAAGTGGTTCTACCCTCCGAACGACTATTTACCACCTCCCCCGCCACACCGGGAAGTCGACGACACCGAGCCGCCGTCGTGGAAGAAGGAGCCGATCCCGAGAAGGTGACGCCGCCGAGGAAGGTGTTCATCGACCCTTGGCGCATCCGACCCGGGCGGATTGACGCCTCCGGGTGATCGCCGGCTTCCACCAACGGCGGGTGCCCCCTCATGTCGAGGCGGTATTCCTTATACGACATGAAGGCCGACACCGAAAGTGGGAGGGGCACCCGGATGGCACCCAAGGATCTTGATCATGACGAGATCCTCGAGCGGACGAGGAAGGCGGCTGTGGCGGACCTCGCCGTGATGTACAAGGTGACGATGCGGCCCAAGAAGGGGTACATTTCCTTGGTAAGTGTTGTGCCTATGTTTGAGGCTCACCTGGCCTCCTTTTTCCGACCTTTACCGCTCGCTGCTTCGCTAGGCTTTCCGGGAAGCTTACGGTGTCCCAAAGCCGCCTATCGCCGTTGCAGAAGGAGGCGAACCGGCCCACTCTGGGGAGGCGAGAAGGAAGGAGAAGGAGAGTCGAGGGAGCGGAACGCCCACAAGTGCCAGGAGAGGAAGGAGCTGGGGAAGCGCCGGCGCCGCCAGGAGTGAGGGCCTTCCGCGGGAGGAGACGCCCGGGCCGACACCACCGACGCTGACGACACGATGGCGACGACGACGCTGGAGAAGAGGTGGTATGACGACGACTTGAGCCGCTTTGGGGGCCGGATCCCTGGGAGGAGGCGCCGCGCCTCAACCTTCCAGTTGGTGCGCAACACGCATTGCATGGCGGAGGATCCAGCCGCAGGTCCTCGGCCTCGGTTTCATGAGAACTAAGGCTGCACGCCGAGGCCGAAAATCGCGATGCCCCCCGGGGAGAAAAGGGACGCCGGGGAAAGGAAGTCGCCGAGGCCACCCCTCGGCCCGGGCGGGGCCTGGCCGGCCGAGGACGTGGTTCAAGGGAGGAGGCCGCCTCAAGGCCGACCTACGCCGGTAAGTCCTAGCGGCAAATGATCAGCCCCGCCTCGGTCAACCCGAGGCGGCGGGAAAGGGAGGCCCGAGGGCGAGGGTGGACGCCCGAGGAAGGGGCGAGACGGGCAGAGCTGCCCCGAGGCCCTTGTCCCGCCGACGGGCATCAAGATCAAGTGCCGGCCGGCCGGGTAAGTGTTGCCGAGCCTTGGGGCTTGTCTCTCGGTAATTGTTTTCTTTCTTTTTCCCTCGATGCTTCCCTTTTTTTTCCCTCGGCCAGTCAAGCGCAAGGCTTAAGGTCGCCTCCGCTGCTATTTAAAGAAGTTTAAGCCGGGGGCTGGAAGGAAGCCGGGGCCGCCCTGCAGGCGGTGGGCGCGCCCGCCAGGAAGAAGGAGGTCGTGGGTGCCGCCGCCGTGGAGGCACCTTTTGGCGATGATGAGGATGGGCAGAACGCCCATCGCAGGCCATCAAGTGATGTGGCCATGGCGAACAAAGCGCCGGCCCGCCCCTCCGAGTCATGGCAGCGAGGCGGTGGAGATTGCCTCCTGAGAGGCCACCGAGGGCGGGGGCGTGAGGCGCCCGCCGAGGACGCGGGATTCCTCTAGCGGGCTGGCCGGGAAGTCACTAGCCGAGGCATCCGCCGCGGGTCCGAAGAGCCAGCCGGGCCGAGGCGCCTGGGCCGCTGGCCGCGGCCGGGAGCAGCCGGGGGGGCTTTATCGCGGGGTGAGGGGTCGCTGAGCCAAGAGGCCACCGCTCCGGGATCTTCAGCGCCGCTGGGTGGATCCGGGAGGGGCCGCCATAATCCGCAGGCGGCCTGCCTTCGCGGCCGACGACGCCACGTAAGGGGGCCTGGGGAGCAAGCGGCGTTGTGGCGTGATCTAAGCAAGAGGTCACTTTAAGACCTCTCGCCGGGTCCCGAACACCCAGCCTCCCGGGCGTGTCAAGGTAACCGGCCTCCCGTGGTTTTTTTTTTCTAAGAGCTCTCTTGTGATGGCGGTCAATTGACCTGGTTTCGCAGGAGTTGGCGCTGGTGTCCCGAGAAATCGGTTCATCCGATCGCCGGCCTGCCTCACCAATGAGCTTAACCGCCGAAGGATCTTGTGGGCAGCCGAAGCGCCCAATTGCCGGCCGTGGACGACGAGGTCAAGAATCTCCGCTCATTGTTCGAAGCTAGAGGCCGAGGCCTCGGGGCGCTGGGAGAGGAGGCCACTCTTCAAAGAGGATTGTGGCGAAACATGCGGCGGACTCCCACCAGCCCGGCCGAGAGGGAGGTGATGAGGGCCCTAGTTACCCGCTCGGTGACTCGTCTGTGCCCCCGTCCGAGAGCCCCGGTGTCCTCGAGATCGACCTCGGGGCTCCTTGCCGACGACAACGCTATGATGAAGGCCGAAGCTTGCTGTGGGGGGTTGCCGAGAACGAGGCCCTTCTCAACCAAAGCCAGAAGGTAAGCGCCGCACTGGCTCCCTGGCTGCTCCATTGCTATCTTGCCTCGGATTCTGAATTTCGTGCTCATCGCAGCCCCGAAGAGGAAGGCCTTGAGCCTGGAGGCGGACTCTCGCTGCCGGGCAGCGGCCTATAATCCCCTAAGACAAGCGATCTCGACGCCTATCAGAGAGGGTCCGGCCGCTGGGCGATGAGGCTGAGGCCGCGACGCCACCGAGTAGTCTGGCCGGGGCGGCCGGCCGCGCTTACCCAGCGGATGGAGGCGCGCGGCCCTAGACGCCCCGGACGGGTGTCAGCACACGCCGCTGGCTGCTACGCCCCACTACGAGCTCGACCTTCCTCAAATTCTTCGAGGGAGTCGTTGTCTCGGAGGAAGAGGGAAGGCCGCGAGAGCGAGGTGTTCATGGAGCTGGTCTCGTGGAAGGCTGAGGAAGCCGGGGCCCCCCGCCGGGTCCAGATCTTCACGCCCGGCCGTCCCCGCTCCCCGTAGGTGAGGCTAACGCCGAGGTCCGCGGTCGTTGACGCCAAGACGGCGGGGGCCGATGCCCTCAAGAGGGCTCGCACCTGGCGGTGTGCCCGTAAAGAACTATGTTAGTTGCTTGAAGCATGTGCTTATGGCCCATCGTGGCCTTGCTTTGTGATGGTATTTCCGCCATTTTTTTGCGCTTTTTGATCTCAATGCGCACTTAGGTTGGAGTCTTTGCGAGACTATTTCAAATTTAGGAGCCGCCTTTAGTCGAGAAGCGAGTAGAAGTACCGTAGCGACGGCATAGACCTCACGGCTCGCCGGATCTTACATTTGGAACAATCCTCTCGCAATGCCTAAGGTTTTCCCCTTGGCCGAGGGTGGCAAGTAGAGGTACCGTAGCGCACGGGGGCGAAGTTTACCTTACATGCCAACCTGTCCTAGCCTCGGATAACTACCCCTTAGGTGCTCTTCCTAAGTGCTCGAGACCTTGGGTATGAAAAATTTGCAAAAAACCACCGATGAAAATGAGAAGTTGTTTTGGGGTGCCTTTCAGAGGGGGGTTCCCCTTTCTAGCTCCCGAGGGAGGCCTGGTTTTGGTAGATCAAAAACCGAGTCTCACCGACCTTTATGGAATGTTGTTGTGACTGAAGTCCCGAGCCCCGAGGGCCTTGGATGGGTTACGCTTACAATAAAATGAACAAGTGCTAGCAGCTTTTCATTTCTCTCCGAAGAAAGCATACGGTACAAAAGCATATACAAAACTTAGAAATTTTAAGGGTAGAAGCGATGTAGTCGTTGGATGTTCCAAGCGTTGTTGAGGATTTGGCCGCCCTCGCCGGCGAAGCTTGTAGGTGCCCGGCTTGAGGACATCGGGCGATGATGTAAGGTCCTTTCCATGGTGGCATGAGCTTGTGGCGGCCTCGGTTGTCCCGGGCGAAGACGTAGCACCAAGTCGCCGCCTTAAGGTGTCTCGACCCGACCCGCCGGCCGTGATAGCGCCGAGGGATTGCCGGTATCCGGCCGAGTGCAGCAGGCGGCGCCCCTTGCTTCCTCGAGCATATCCAACGAATCCTCCCGAGCCGCCCCGTTGCGCCGGCCGTCAGAGGCCTTGAGCCTCGTGAGAGCCGAACTCCGTGTCAAGGGGGGAGAACGGCTCGGAGCCGTCGGATACCAAGAAGAAAGGCGGAACCCCGTGGGTCCCGGCTGGTCGCCGTCCTTAGGGCTCCAAAGAACCGAGGGAGCCTCGAGCCACCTTTTACCGAATTTTGTCGCTTGTTGAAGATCCGAGGCTTGAGTCCCTACAAAATCATACCATTGTCACGCTCTACCTGCCCATTCATTCGGGGGGATGAGCGACAAAGAAACTGCATAATGCGCGATGACGGTGTCCGTCACGTAAAATCCTAGAACTTGTTCCCCATGAACCGGGTGCCGTGGGGGTGATGATGGAGTTTGGGACTCAAAACGGTGGATGATGTCGGTGAAGAACAGCACCGCCTCGGATCGGATGTTGGTAACGGACGCGCCCCAATCCACTTGGAGAACTTGTCGATGGCAACTAGCAAGTGGGTGAAGCCCCCTGGGTGCCGCTCTTAAGCGGTCCGACGAGGTCGAGTCCCCATACAACGAACGGCCGTGTGATGGGAATGGTCTGGAGCGCCCGGGGCCGGCAGGTGCCTCGACGAGCGTAGTACCGGGCAGCCTTTGTGTGCACACCACGGGTGGCATCGGCGACCGCGGTAGGCCAAGAAAAAGCCCCGGCCGGAAAGCATTGCCGACGAGGGAACGGGAGCGGCGTGGTGGCCAGCTGCACACCGGCGTGATCTTGCGCACTAGCTCCAGCCCTTCCTTGGTGAGATGCACCGCTGTGATCCCCCGAGGGGCTTCTCTTTGTAGAGCTCTTCCTCTATCACAACGGGTGACTTGCCCTCCTCGCGATGCGCCGACCCCGGTTGAAGTCTTCGGGAGCACCCCCTGACGATCCAATCAAGGTACGGGTTCCTCCAATCTTGCTTAGGCTCGGCCTGGGGGCCTCCCTGCCAAGCTCCATGACCTTGGCCTAAGGGGGCCCGCCGAGGGGGGCCGGCCTCGAGGTCGAGCCCTCGGGGGGGGTCGGGCCTGCCGCCGCTGCTTGGTCTTTGGTTTGACCGAGGGGCCGGTGTCTTTGGTGAGGACGCCCGGGGACAGGAGCCCTCCCAAACTGCAATTTTGGCGAGCCTGCCTAAGCAGCCTCATTGTACCTTCTCGGCGACGTGGTTGAGCTCGAGGCCGTCGAATTTGTCCTCCTCCGAGCACGGCCTTGCGCATGCATCCATCTTTGGGTCGTGGCAGCTTGAGTCCTTTCATGACTTGGTCGATGACAAGTCGCGAGTCCCCTGATGTCGAGGCGCTTTGACGCCGAGCTGGGTGGCGATTTTCAAGCCATTGAGGAGGCCTTCGCATTCGGCCATGTTATTTGAAGTGTAAAAGTGAAGGCGACCACGCATCGCACGTGTACCCCGAGGGGTGAGACCAAGAGGAGGCCGGTGTCGGGCCGGGTCTTCATCAAAGACCCACAAAGTACATGGTCCAACACTCCGCCCGGATCCGGGAAGTTGGTGGCAGCCGAAAGTCGGGTCCATTCCGCGAGAAAGTCCGCCAAGACTTGAGACTTGATGGCCTTCCTTGGCGCTGCAAGAGAGAGTTCCTCCCAAGCTCGATTGCACTCACTTGGCGAATTCGCCCCGAGACTTTTTCCTGCTCGGGAGGATTTCCAATGGAAAGGGGAGGAAACCACCGCCAGCGGGTGGGCGCCAAAGTAGTGCTGTAGCTTACGCCGGGTCGTGACCACAACAGAGAGTAGAAGTTTTCGGACTGCGGGTAGCACCTCGCCGATGAAGTAGACCGGCCTTTGGACCGGCGGGGTGGCGTGGCCTTCTTCCCCGCCTTTTCAACAACAATGGCCGCTGGGCCGACCACTTGGGTTGTCGCAGCGACGCACAAGAGGGAGTGGGCTCACCTTCTACCGGGAGGGACCTAAGATCGGAGGCCGGCAAGTGCAGCTTTGAGCTTGTCAAGAGCCTCCCCGGGCTCGGGGCGGTCTGTGAGAAGCGCCTCCGCTTTCCTTAGAAGGCGGTATAGGGGCAGGCCCTTCTCACCGAGGCGGGTGAGATGAAGCGGCTAAGTGCCGCAAGGTAGCCCATAACCCGCTGTACCCCTTTCGTATCCTTGATAGGCCCTTATAGTGGGTCACCGCGGGTCACCTTCTCCCAAGTTGGGCTCGATGTCGCTTGAGACGATGAACCCGTGAGCATGCCTTTGGGGTACCTCAAGACACTTCCTCGTGGTTGAGCTTGACGCTTTTTGCCTTGAGACAATGGGAAGGCAATCGAAGGTCGTTTGATGAGGTCGCCTACTTTCTTGGTCTTGACCACTATGTCGCCTACGAGGCCTCCACGGTTTCCCCCTGATGTGATCCCCAAAGACGCCGAGCATGCACCGTACGTGGGTCCAAAGCGGCTTCGAAGTCCGAAGGGCATTGTCACGTAGCAATACATGCCAAAAGGAGTGATGGAAGGAAGTGGCAGGGCGGGTCGGACTCCATCTTGATTTGGTGGTAGCCGAGTAGGCATCAAGAAAGGACAAGAGCTCACACCCCGAGGTGGAATCAACAACCGATCCATACTGTAGGGGAAAGGGGACCTTCGAACATGCTTTATTTGGGCTTGTGTAGTCTACACACATCCTCCACTTTTCCCTTTCTTCCTCAACCAAGACAGATTAGATAACCACTCAGATGGAACACCTCCCTTGATGAACCCCCGCCAAAGCTTGTTCACTCTCACCAATGGCTCAAGGTTTTCTCCTCATCGACCTCGGCGCAGAGTCGCTTCCATGGCTTGATCCGGCTCATCAAGGGAGTGTTTCGGGCGGCATCCCCTAAATGCCCGGCATGTCCGAGGACTCCCACGCAAAGATGTCAAAATTACAAGTGGAGAAAGTCGACAGCACAACCTCCTATTTGGGGGTCGAGGGAGGCGCAGATCTTCACCGCCTTGCCGGATAGAGAGGCGGATCTACTGACCTCCTTCACCCTATCGGACGGCTCGAAAGTACCGGGTGGCGCTTGGCCGGGGCCCTGAGACCGCCATGGCCTCGGGCGTGGCTCGGGATTACCTCAACATCACAGCTGAACGCTGCGTCTGGCAGGGGGAGGAGCCGACAGCTGATGACGCCGCTGGGTCGGCATCTTGAGGAGGAGGTAGGTGTAGTTGGGGGATGCCAGAATGAACTGGGCACGCTGGACGTCCGAGGATACCATGATAGGTCCCCCAAAGTCAACCACGCCGCCTGGGTTGAGGACCTCCTGGGAAGTCTCGACGGCATCCCAAAGAAGACCTAAGGTCGATTGCCTGAGGCGAGGGGCTCGCTTTTTTGCTCCGGCACTATGCCTTAAAAAAGGAGAGCCGGGCCGGGCCAAGCCGTGTGCGCTCAAATCCCCAACAGCCGAGGGTCTCTGGAGTAGGATGTTGAGGGCACCGGCCCTGGCCCATCAACACTTGTGAGCCGCATGTGTCGATGATGGAGTCGACCATGCAGTGTGTACCGTCCTCCGGGTTCGCACGAGCGGGTGGTCGCCGATGTTGAAGGTGTGATGCCGGGCCGACCGCCGGTGCATTGTGGAGTGGGCGGGCTAATCGAGAAGACCTCACGACACCACGCTGATCCGGGCGCGTGGAGCGAGGTTCGCCGGGCAGCCTCCCGGATGACCATGAAGACGCCATGGATCTCTGAGAACCCCTCGCCTTTGCTCTCTCCCTCCTTCTTCCTCTTGTCCCTGGGTGGGGGGTAGCTTTAGTAGAAAACGGAGGCCAAGTCACACTCCCCCATGATGTGCTTGACGGGGAACTTGTGGAATGGGCAGGATCTTTGAGCATGTCAAGTTGAATGCCCCGGCCCGGAGGCCTCGGGGGTCTTGCGATCGTGCGGCGCATAAATGTCGTCCCCTCGAGTCCTCCTCCTTCTTGCCCTTCTTCCCCATGCTGCTCTCTTGTTCTTCTTTTGGGGCTATGGATGCGCCCCCCTACAAGGCCGCTCCTTCCGCTTCCCCTTGTCGCCGGGCCTGAAAATCGCTTCCCACCGCCTCCTCACCGGAGGCAAAATTCGCCGCCACTCGAACAGTGCCTGCTCACGGAGGTAGGCATTTTTTGCCTAGCTCATGGACGAGCTCCTTGCAAGTCGTGCCGCCAAGGAATGCGCTGATGATGGCGTGCGGGCCACGCTGGGCGCCTCAAGCACTTCTTCGAGAAGCGCCGATGAAATCTCGCAATGGCCTCGTCGGGTTTCTCGCGCGGCAATGGGAGATCCCATGAGTTCCTGCGGCGCACGTATGTGCCCCGAAAGTTCCCCTTACCTAAAAACTTTTGACCAGACGTCCACGTGATTGTGTGGGCGGGAAGATGCTCCAGCCAAAGCTCAAGGCCGAAGTCACCCAGTGAAGCGGAAGGTTGCGATGATGAGCCTATCGTTGCCCCTGCTACACCTAGCTGGCATGCTAAGCAGAGGTCGCTGCTTGCTACCTCGGCCTGCCCTCGAAGTACTTGATTTGAGGTTGGCCGGCCGGGCGGAAATCGAAGGAAACCCGGCGCTGGGCGGTCTTTCGTCAAGGCACGGCCTCGGGATCGCATCGCCACGGGTTCCGCTTCGCCAGCCAGGCTCTGCGCCTCACGCCGGCCGGGCGGTCACGCCCCTACCTGCTCCGCCTTCGCTGGGCGTTGTTGAGGACGGCGCACGCTGCCGGGCCGCCGCCGAGGGTCGCCATGCTGTCTCGACAAAAGCGGCTCGCTCTCCGGATAGATCTTTGATGGACCGAGGCTCGCTCGCTCACGAGGGTGCCTCGCCCCTCGCCCCTCTGGTTCGATGTCGGGTAGGAGTGCTTGTAGCTGGCCTACCGGATGAATGCCCGCGATGTAGCCCTCAAGATCTCATCTCGGAATCCGTCGCCTCGGGGTGGATGGTTCCGCATCGCTGGAGGAGAAGGCCGTCGCCGCGACGCTCGCTTTGCACGCGGAAGATGGGGGGCCGTTCTCCTCCTTCGCTATTGATGATCTCGTTGACGCCGCGGGCTCGCTGCCGGGCGCGGGCTCGAAGGCGCCGCGGGCGCCATGCTCGTGACGCCTATCTTCGCTGTAGCGTAAGACGCCAGGCTCAAGCTTATCCCTAAGCTCCCCGATTTGCTCGATGGTGTGGCACCGTGGCCCCGGGGTAGCCGCTGGACGCCGCGCTCGGGACCTTATGCGCTGGGCGGAATTCGCCGCTTCCTCGTCTGCGGGCCGACGCTCGTCCCGAGGCGCGGCGCCGCCGCGTGCCGGCCTTTGCGCGCGTGCTCGGGTGGCGGTTCTCGCTGCCGCCGCCGCCGCTGCCGCTGCCGCCGAGATCGCCGATCTCCACGTGAAAGCACTCGCTGGTTAGGTCGTACATGTCGCCCCTAGCGAAGTCCGAAGTCGATATCCGGCAGGCGTATGCATGCGCCAAAGATAAGCCCACGCTGGGCCTCGTGGCCTCCGTGTAGCGCCAGACGCTGCGGACGAAGCGGGACCCGGGTAGTCTACTCCCGCCCACCTAGTCGGTGTGCTCCTCGAGGTCGTGGGTTGACGCGGCCGATCGACGTCCCCGATCTCCGGTGAAGCCACCGGTGGCTTCCGGAGTTTCACCATAAAGGGCCCCTGCCGGTGGAGACCAATGACGCTGCACGGAGGCGGGTGGGCGAGGCCGAACGGCGTGGTGGTGGAGCTGGTCGCGAGGTGTTAGGGCGGCCTATGCCGCCTAAATGCAACGCTGCCGATCCTCCCTGTCCTCGGCGGCCACGACGCTCTCGAGTACGACTTGCATAAGTGCTTACCACGGCTTTCCCGCGCCGGCCTGCGGACCGGCCGCGGAACCCCGTCGGGAGACCTGTGGCCTCGACGGGAAGGAGCTCCATGTCGTACTAGGTGCCCAGCGACACGAGCTCGAGATCCCCAAACCGATCACGGTGCCTGGGCCCAAAGTGGTCGGTTTGGAGGAAGGTTGGATTTAAAATGGCTATTCCGGAGTTTTGGTGGGAAGAGATGCAAAACACGCACAAGGCCCCTACCTCGGGCAAGCCAACTGAAAGCAAACTCAAGGCCCTAGCACCAACGAGTAAATTTGTGGTGCGTGTCTCAACCCCTAAGGTATGCATTAAAGACACAAAGAAGACTTGTATTATCTTTGCACCTAAGTGCTTGTAGGGTGTACAAGCGAGTGGAGAGAGGGAGCTGGGTCCCAAGTCTCGTGTGTGATTGAGGAAGTGCCACATCGTGGAGCGGGAGTGCCAAGGTTGAAACCGTCTCCTCGGCCCTGTAGGGCCCGGTCCTCCCTTTATAGCCGAAGTGGGTGAATGTGGTTGAGAGTAAAAGTGCCGGCGTGAGAGTAAGAGGCCATGAGCGCCCTCCTTCCCGATTCGAGGCTCCTGGGGGCTGGAATGGGCGCCAAGCATCGGGTAGAGCCCGGGTCGCTAGCTAGAGTAGTCGCCCTTTATCCTCGACGATCGAGAGGATCTACTGTCCCTCGTTGAAGTTGGATGGAGAAGCTGTGGGAGGCGATCTGACTCCGGGGCGTGGCCGAAGCTTTTGACTCTCCTCCCGGCTCGGTGGCCCGGAGGGCTGAGCCTACCGCCGCACGCGGTATGGAGTACAGAGAGAGCCGCCATCGTGGCAATCGCCGCCTATCCCGGGCTCCGAAAAAACCCGCTGAGGTACGTTGTTTGACCAGCGTCCCCAAACTGACTCGACTCCCTGCACGGAGGATGATATCGGATGACGGCCCTCGCCGTGGCGGCCACCGCTACCAAGCCTCTAGCGACTTGACCTCGCAATAGGGTTAGGATACAGCGCCCTCACAGCGGCAAGCCCGGCCTCCACCGTGATGGATAATGTAATCATGAGCGCGGTGAGGGTTGTGACAGACGGCTCTTATCCCCCGCTAAGGGATAACGCCGACCGACGGAACTCGGGAAGGCGGGCGGCGATATACGCCAAGTCGATGCCGTGTTTTGACCAGAGGGTGGCGCGCCCCGGCCCGAGGCCTAGTGCACCCGGGGCCTGGGCGGGACGGAAAGTGGGCGCTCGTCCGAGGCGCCCTGCAGGGCTCCTGGGGCGAGACGGAGCGCATGGCTGCACAAGGCCCGCCTCGGGAGGGCTCTGGGCGAAGGGAGTCCGGCGCCCTTCCCCGAGGCCCCTGGGCGAGGCCTCGGTCGGGCGGAGCTACTGGTTGTCTGTTCCTACGGGGAGGCTAGGACGGAACGGTGAGCGTTGCGGCCGGGCTTGGCAGCCGCTGCTTTGCTAATGTGCGGGCGGCCCGGTTTTGTGTTCGTTGGGCCCGATTGTTCGAGGGCCCTTATTTTAATAATTGACAAAGCATAAATGAGCATCATCAGCCGGGCTCAACGCCGTGTCACGTCAAGCCAAACCATCCAAGATGCAATCATCAAAGCCACCCAAGATGCAAAAAAAGCGGTTTAAATTAGCAGTCAAAAACCGATTTAATAGTTTAGAGGAAAATAGGACGATCGTCTGGTTGGCTCTTCCCCGCTTCCATTAGCCTTATGTTTCCTCCTGTTAGCCAGCTAATTGGGCTACGATTATGGTGGTACTTTTGTAGCTAGCCCAGACGTAGGCATAAAGGCAATGGGAGATGCAAGGATTATAGGCCCTTAAAATTTTATTAGGGAAACCCCTTCCCAGCCTGAGAAAACAATGTAAAAGTCTACTTTTTCCATTTGCATCTACTCATGAGCCCAACAGAATTGAATTTTCCCCATTTTATGATTTACTATGATTTTTCAAAGTTTTGGACAAAATAAATAAAAAGAAAAAGACTAATAGCAAAATTTTTATATTAAAGCATACCATATTATATATTTACTGTGTAGATGTACTTGTCTATAGAGTTCCAAAAAATTAGATTTTCTATTTTATGGTTTTTTGTGATTTACTATGTATCTTTTTCAGCAATTCAGCCAAAATAAATAAAAAGAAAGATGAAACCATGGTTATCGTAGAGAAAACCATCGGCCAAAACCACCTGCTGTAGAAACGTACGGCTTAAAAAAAAAGTCGGTGAGGCTGGAGCCGTCCGGATGGAGTTCAGAGTGGAAAACACGAATTTTTTACGAAAATTGAGGGAGTCCAAGTAAACTTTTTTCCGAAACAATTGGGGTAAAAACTTCCCCACCCCACGGCCACGGCGACAAGACGAGGCGCGATAGGCGGCAGGTGCAGGTCACGGACCAAACTGCTGAGGCGAGCGCACCGCACAGGAGGAGGGCGCCGGCCGGCGACGGCAAATCGCCTGAACAAGGAAAATGCCGTGCAATCGCCATCGCCAGCGCGTCAGCACATAGAGTAGCAGCCACAGGCCCATCCGCCCACAGCACAAAAAAGCGCAGAGCGGCAGCCTGGAGTCTGTTAGCAGCCTCGACGGCGACGTCGAACTGATAACTACTAAACTCCGGCCGTGGTCTCATCTGGAACAGGAGCATCGGTTGATCCTGTCGATAATTGGCATTTTCCAAGGATAGTCTTGTTCGCCGGCCATCGTCTCATCTGGTCTGATGATGCGTCGAGCTCGAGTCTGGGGCCGCGCGCGTCGCTGAGGTGGTTGTTTGGGTAGGTGAGGCCAGCGACTGATTTCTTATTTTAGCACGAGACTTGGCAGTGCTGAAATTAAATGGTCGACGAGATTGAGCTGGAGAAGATGCTGAGGAAGAAGTATGCGCACAAAAATAACGTACGGGGTGCGGCGAAGCTTGGAGTTTGATTCAATTTTGCACGAGTTCTACATCAAATCCCACGGAAACCCGCCTGCTGCGTGCCATAGACTAGACGGCGCTTGGTGTTGGTGGAGCTGTGCTTGCCCTTTGACGAACATCTTCATCTCCTGCACGAACTTGCCGGAGTCGGCGAGCCCGGGGCGTCGGGGACGGCGCGTCGGGGTACTCGACCACACGCACCGGCTTCCCTTCCTGCGCAACGCCTCCACATACTTGGCCTTGCCAGTCCTTGAGCAGGTCGAAGCCGCCGACCACCACCATCGCGGGGCGGGAACGCGTCGGCGAGCTCGACGGACGCCGCACACGCGCGCGCGGCCCGTGGTCCGGTGGGCCCTCCGGCCCTCCAGTAGTGTCCGTCGCGGCCACCGACAGCGCGGACACCCGTCCAGGCCACCTCGGCCGTCCGTCCGCCCCTCCCGCCGAAGAAGCGGGGGCTGGACGGCGCCGGCGACACGGAGGTTCGCGGCAGGCGGTGACGACGTCGCGGACGCCGCCCAGCGCTGCGCCACGTGGTGCGTGATGTTGCCGCCCGCGCTGTCGCCGGAGAGGAAGCAGCCGGAGAGGTCGACGGGGATGTGGGCCGGCAGCGAGTCGGCGTTGGCGTCGAGGTAGCGCAGCGCCGCGACTCCGTCGTCGTACGCGCCGCGGGGGAACCGGTGCCCGGGGCCAGACGGTAGTTGACGGACACGACGACGGCGCGGAGGTCGCGGCAGAGCCGGCGGCAGAAGGCGTCGTAGGGACGGGACGACGCGGAGAAGAGACGAACCCGCCGCCGTGGAAGTAGACGACGACGGAAGCGGGGCACCGCGTCCGCGGCCGAGGGGGAGAAGACGCGCGCCCACAGGCCGCGGGAGGCGTCGATGCAGACGTCGGCGGAGCGCACCCCCCGAGGCGCCTGGCGGGACGTAGCCAGACCTGGAGGTCGCCGAGGGAGAAGAGGAGGCGCCGGATGCCGCTGCCCCGGTGGTGCGCCAGGGCGTGAGCGCGGCCAGCTGACCGCACCGTCCATGGCAGCGACGGCGTCTGGCTGGCGGTCGTCGGAGCCCCATTTCCATTTCTGCAGTATGCACCGGCAGTGCACCACAATACTGAAGTCTGAAGCAGTGTTAATAAACAAGGCGTGGACGGATGCGAGATGGCGAGATGCCGACTGAGTTGCCAGCTTACAATGGTTTTATGCGTTTGTTGCATGTGTTCGATGCCGCCTATGCACACATGATCGCCGTTAATTATGCTACCCCTTCTATTACAGATTATAAATCATTCTAATAATCGCAGAGAAAGTATCTAAAGTTTGATCAAATTTATATAACAAAAACAATAATATTTGTGATATCAAATAAATATCATTAGATTCTTTATTAATTATATTTTCATGATACATCTATTTGATTTCAAAATCTTTTATACTTTCTTCTTCTTCGATAATTTTAGTCAAATTAAGATGCTTTTGGGCCTCCAAAATTTTAGAATGATTTACGGTTTAGAAAGGGGAGTATTATAGAATAGTATATGAGTAGGACCACTGCAGCCAATGACAAAGCGAGTTTTTTCTGTTCCGGTGTGAAAGTAAGTAAAAAATTAATGTTATGGAATAGTACTGTTTGTTTTTTCAATCACATGGAGTACAAACCAATTGCACAGATGGAGGGTAATTCGCGCCATGAATCTAATAAGCCTAATTACCTTATGATTTGACAATGTGGTGCTACAATAAATATTTTAATGTATTAATTAATAATAGACGCAAATTTGTTTTTATTTATATCGCTTGTAATTGGTTTATTTAATTTAATTAACATAAAAACATCCGATGGTATTAGAGGTGTTGGTCACGATAAACAGGAACGGAACAGTGACAGTACAAATTAAAATTGTAACGTTGCCAACTTGAATTCTTTATGCTTTGTTGCCTTTGCGCCTTGTATGCCGACCGTACATCCGTCGTCAGTACGTAAATGAATATCACTTTGAACGGAGTAGTAAAATTTTAAGAAACCATGCACATAGCAGTTGTGTGCCCAACAATATTTTGAACTCAAGAGAAGTTGACAGCATGCAAGTAGTGAGTTTTCATTTTCAATGCCATCAAATGGTTATTAAGATAACAGGTCAACTTTGAGGAGAGATGTGTTTAATAGAGTTAATTTGCGTTTCATCGACGAAACGGAAATGATTACGGGTAATTAGATTAATCTACTTTCGAAATTGCTGACTTATGTATTCTAGTGTTGTCCACAGTTTCAAGATTTGTCTTAAGTCAAAGTTAATTAGGCAGACAAGTCAACAGCAAGATTTCTCCTTCCCTCATACATCATTTATTTTAGCAAGCCAAAAACCTAGAAATGAGCAGCAGTACAAACACGAAGATATTTGAGTTAGTGATGTGCGCCCGCCAAGTGGTAATGCTAAATCGCTAATGCCTGAAATAGGTATATGTCCCAATAATGACGTGACTTGACCAACCAAATATCAGTAATGAACCATTTTCTATTTTTAAAGATACCCCCGTTATGTTTATTTCCCGCTTAAATTTTTTACATGAGTGTCGTATGCCCCCATCCTTTAACAATTTCAAGTTCAATATGGTCCATGCTTTGTATAGTATTAAGCATAGACACCTGTGGACTATGGCGGCTGTTTGTCATTGTCCCAAATATTACATAACAATACAACACGACCCAGTCCAGAAGAGTGTACATTCCTTAAATTGCAAATGTCACTCCAAAACCAATACCATCATTACAATTGTAATGGTTAAGTAATACTAGGAGTGATACAGATGATAAACTTCAAAAACAACAGAAAAGGATTTATATTGAAAACCATGAAGAACAATTGGAGCAACTGATTTGACTAACACCGGTGATCCACCTGAGGACAAGCACCAAAGAATCATGCTTGGTGAATGTAACGAGGAATGTAAACAGCCAAACTCATCATAAACTAGCTTGGCTTCACCAGATCAAAACTAAATTCACTTGGGATGGGCTAGCTTTATTTTAGAGCAGAGCACTACAAAAATAAGAAATTGAGCTCAGATAGACTAAAAAATTGGTATCTGGTTGGTTTTAGACAGCTATAGGTCAAAAATAAATATTAAAGCCCCTGAAAAGTTTTCAAACTCTATCCGAATTCATTTGAATCAAGCATATATGTCTGTTTTTACCACCATAATCAATACTCAAAGTTTATAAGATCATGGAATAGATAGAAAAAATGTTCTTGACAAAGGCAACCATAACTTCAAAGCTTCTTCCAGCTCAAGGAATTATGGAAAGCTTAGACTCATACTCCTGCATTCCAGTTTTTATAATGTGATTTAGGCTTACTATTTTCAGGGCCACACACCAAGCAACATTATGGTTCAGTTCAGCACTTGCATTATACTTCCACAATAGTTAGACAATATAGAACACAACATACAACGACTAGCCTAAAACATCCTTTCACAAAACTGAACAAATCTTCGCTAATATGTCTGAATCTTACCACCATTACAGAAAAGATAATTTGTTTCTACATCAAAACAGAACTAGGATAAATCTTGCCTTCAAGAACCACCAGCACCACCACCTGGGCCCTCATTAGCTGGTTTGCGGTTCAAGTATCTTATAACGGCGTTCAACCCTATTTAATTGTTGCACAAAAGTGATCATCAGCTCATGGATACATATAAATATATGCTCAAGTAAAGAAAAAATCAATGGACATATAAAGAGCAAGTTCATGGTTGGTTGTAGAAGTCAGCACGTCTTTTTTTCTTCCCCTCATGTTCCTATTCGCCTCGCCAGCGACCAGCTTTAAATTTTTGCCTGGGAAGCCACAAGTGCATTGATGAACCCCACTAGGGGACTGGCTGAAACCCAAAGAAACCCAGGAAGCGATGCTGATGCTCATGGATCTTCTTGATCGAAGCAGATATCACCTCGTCGCAAACTCGCCCCAATGTCCTTGTGTTTCTGTGTCGGCAAGGAATGCCATCATGTCTTTCTGCAGCGGGAAAAGGAACACACCAGCACATCATAGCAAAGCACTGCTATGCGCTCCATTCGACAGCTTAGTCTTGTGCAATTATAGTACGGAGTGCCCATAGCCATTGGATGAGATAATGCCTAATGTTCCGGGCCAAAGCCTGTCTAATGAAACAATAAAATCATATCCAAACAGGCTCAACAAATTCCATGGGTTGTGAAGGACTCGATGCACTGGAATTACAGGCTCTAGGTTTATATCTTTAACCCAAATGCATAAAACATGTGGGCATATATGATGCTATTGACTGGTGATACTTGTCCTAAAATGCAATAGTATATGATAATCATGAAACTGAATTTTTGAGCAAGGAAAGATACTCAACCATTAAGAAAATTGCAGCAAGTAATAAGCCGTATTAATAGGTGCAATATAACATTATCTGGCTATTGAGCTAGTTCTGAACTGATTTTGTTCTTGCTTTCTGGTGTTTAGTCCTTCCATGTTGAAGTTCATTTTATTGGTGAGCAATGCCTAATTATGTTGAGTGATGAACGGAACCTCAATTTACTCTCCCTTCTTCAGCAGTAGGAGTATTTAACACAATCTGCAGTAGTCATTCAGGCGAATGCGTACTGGTAAAATGCTTACATTTTTTCCTGAAGCTTCCGCCTCGAATCATAAAGTCTGATGATCTGTGGAAAGGAGTTGTTCTTTGTAGCCGTACCCTTTTCTTTACCTGTCCCCAAACCTGAGCAACACTGCTTGGTAAATTAAATTGGACTCATAATATTACGACTAAAGGCGCTGGATTCGCTGAACCCACGCAATGCACCAGTGCAGAGTGCAGTTGTCGACGTCTTGGTAATGACCTGTTAAAAAAAATTAGCATTTTTCTGATTAAAATCAAGATTAACTCAGAATATAAATCATATATAGATGAACTAGATTAATCATGTTTAATATACCATCATAGCAGATTAATTTACTCCATAGCATAAACATGATATATGGATTGCATAGCAGATAGATTTGGTGTGAATGAAAAGATCTGATCATGCGGGTTATACCTGATTTCAGTAAACCTGAACTGGTGGTGGTGATGGAGCCGATATCCCAAAATTGACGCTGAGTCGCTGGATGTTGAAGTCGTCGTATTCATGAAGCCGCCCGTATTGAGATCGATCGCCGTCGAGGTCATCAATGAGCGGTGGAGAAGTTCCCCTCGGCTACCGCGAAAAAGCGTCCAATCGTATGAACACAACCAATTAAAATTTCTATAAATACACCAGATGAATTCCAAGTATAAAATTGCTCTCAAGTTTTGGCGCTTAGCCTTATTGGGAGAGGGGGTTGGTGTTTCTTAACCATTATACTAGAGTACCGCTGTCCAATCAAAAGCTTATAACAAGCTATACTCACACAACCTATATTACTTGCAGGTGTGGGATCAATATGTAAAACCGAAGTAGATAGCCAATCACCGCTTTGATTCAATCAATAGAAATCCAATCCAATCAACTAATAGAGAGCAAGTGATCTCGATGGATCAACCATAAGAGGACCAAGATAATGATTTATCCCCGAGGTTCACATGCTTCTGCCAACACGCTTAGTCCTCGCGTAGTCTTTGGCCACTGTGGCTCGCTAGACTGGTATCACATGGGCCGCAGTTTCCTCAAAGACACCCACACGAACCTACCAATGGCTAGGAGTTGACCGACACGTGCATTCTACTTGTAGAGCACCTTTTACCTCCTCGTGAGGAAAGGCCAAGACTCTCACAATCCACCGCGCGTGAGGCTAAGAACAATCACCGCTTTGCTCACACTCCTCCTCCGTCATGCTCCAATCGCTGGGCTCAGGTGTGGCAAGGCAACTCACCAAGCAGAATAAGCAATCACATAGTGAGAACGCATCACTAGCGCCATTAAATGCGCAAGAACTCACAAGCAATGCACTAGAATCTTTTCCAATCTCTTTGAATGCAAGCTAATCAAGCAAGATGAGAGGGAGGAGATTGGCTCAGCTCTTAGGGTGCTCAAGAATGATCAAAATGTACAAGAGAAGATCCCCAAGTCGACCAACATGCTTTATATAGCCACCACACAAACAATCCAACCCTCGGTAAGTTCTAGGTGGGGTCGACTCTGGGCCATCTGACGCCGATGCCTAGCATCGACACGTCCGACGCCCGCCGAAAGTCCTAAATCGCCACCACGCGTCCTCATTTGAATTTAGGCCAAGCTACTCACAAGACCGGTAGCTAGGCGTCGGACGGTCAGGGTAAGTCGGCACCGACACGCCCAACGCTACTACCTAA